>KZ308731.1:1386364-1519900 GCA_000376725.2 Ladona fulva
AATAAAAAACTAAATAATAAACTAAATAAACTAAAATAACTAAAATAATTCACTAAAATTAATTATCGCGACTTTGAAAACGCAGATTTAAATAGATTGCTGGTAACAGCTTATAATCCTAGTTAAACCCTTTTCAGGATATATTAAATACGAATGATGCTAACGGTTAAGTGGTACGGCTTGAAGAAGTGCTTACTCATATGATAGATAAGCATCCGTCAATCCTGACGAGGCAGCTGAAGGAAAAACCTACTTATCAACTCCATCTCATCTCTAATGCGAGAAATGTACTTTACGTGTCACGTGAAATTCATATTGATATCAGAATATGACATTCAAATTTCTTCGTAATAGAGTCAGGAAGGAACTTCGAAAGGCTTGCGTCAAGTTTACGAATGAATTACTCAAGCGCTCACATGTAAGAGCTTTATAGAATGGATTATTTATCTAAACTTGAAATAGGAAAGAATAAGCCGCTCATTTCATTTAACTATAACTTCAGAAAATTTGAATGATTATTTGATGCTACTATCAATTGTTTATATTATTCAGACAGTTGTTCTGTTTCAGTGAAGATGACAGCATCAATTAATAAATATAATATAATCACCATCAGAGATCGAAGAAAATTAAGACAACGCCAATCTAGGCAGTGTATTCCACCATCAAAACACTGCAGTACATACCCGAAATAAATAACAACATTGTAAAAGATAAAACCGGCAATATACTTTTGGAAACAAGACGTAATGTAGAAAGAATATATTGAAGATCTGTACCATGGAACTAAGATAGAAGTTCTGACAGTATGTATAGAGAATTAGGAATCTGTTGAAGAAGATTTACAAAGATCCTCAATTAGAAGATCTGAATCTGAAGTAGCACGGAAAAGCGTTAGTGACAAAAGGGCAGCAGAGATTGATAAAGTAACGGTAGGACTATTTAATAAAACATGAAAATTAATGAAATTTACAGGATAATCTCGTCTTAATCCCTAAGAAAGGCAATGCAAGTGGATGTACCAACTGCAGAACAATCTCCCTTATATCCTAAGCATCCAAAATCTTCATCAATGTTTTAAAATCAGAATTAAAACCAAAGTAGAACAATTTGTTGGAGAAGACCAATTTGGATTCAGGAATGATAGAGGAACAGCAGAAGATAGACCAGCATTAAGATAGATATTATAACGGAGATTAGAGGTGAATAGAAGATCTTATGTTACGTTTGTCGACTAAGAGAACGCAATCGACATAGTAGACTGGAAACTATTATTTCAAGCTCTGAAAAATGCACCAATTGACTGGAGAGAAAGAAGATTGATTCCTAATTATTATAAGTCTCAGAGCACTAACGGGCTCACATATGAATAAGGAAAGATTAAAAGAGGAGTGAGACAGAGCATTTATTCGATCTGGTCATAGAAAAAGGAATAAATAAAGAAAACAAACACTAAGGGGATAAGGGTTAATGGAAGATTTATCCATAGTATCCAGTTCGCCGATGGCACTGTTTTTGTAGAGGAATCAAAAAATAATATGAGCCACGGAAACGATAATGGATCTATAGTTTGGTTTTATTTTTCCACATCTGAAAATGAGATAACTAGAGAGTACGCGGACAATTGCTGCTTAATATTGGTAGGTTAGTTTGGCCACTGACTGGCTTATTTTTGTCATTCTTTTGAAGATGAGCAATTTTTCAGACGAAGAGATCGCCTTCTTCTGTTGTTAAACACCAAATCCTAAACACTGCTCTGCAACTCTGGTTAATTTGACATGTTTGTAACTTGAGTTTGCTACGAAAGAGAGCACTACCAAGCCAGTTTTATCTAAAGCTCTTTCTTAAGATTGGTGGGGAAGATCTCACTCTTTCTCAGAGCTAGAGTCGGCAGTGGGATAAAGATTGTTCTGTTTGGCGATACGTTTAATTTCGTATCGCGGGATTCGTCGTACACATATATACAGTTATCAGTCACGGAATCTTTGTCTCTCTCACGACCAATCCAACTGTAAATTTTCGTTTTTGATGACCTGCACCATTGATCTAATTTCTAATGAGAGATGTTAGTTTCTCTTTTGTGTAAATACGACCACTATTTTTCATCCAATATCTCTTTTCTCCCTTGAAAATCAACGAGGATCAAATCGAATCAGCTAGCTCTCTATAATGTCAGAAAATTTCAGATTTTCCCATTGCAATAAACAAATCGCAGGGACAAATTTACGAGAAAGTGTTTCTAAGTCAGCCATAAAAAAGAACCTAGGCAGAAGGTGCTTACACAAAGCTCCCTAACTACGCCACTGAGATGTATATGTGCCAATATATATCTCTGCCCTTGATGATCACGCATGCTCGTTTCTCCCACTTACATTTTACATACAAAAGGAAAGGAATATTTTTCGTATGTTGAATTCCTCCAGATTTCGCGCACCTCTCCTTCGCCTATTCGCTCCTTTATTCTAAATTCTAGTCGTCCTAATTGATTCAAAGCGCCGCCGACAGGGCGCGTGGCATGCGAACCAAGTGACATGGAGGAATCGCAAATCAGCTGCTCCGTCCAGCGGAACGTTCTCCAGTTCCCCCTCTATCCATATATATATGTAGAGGATGATTGTTTTCAGAGGAAGAGGAGTGAGGCGGCCGCAGGGATGCCAGCAGAGGCCGTGCTTTTATTTTTTGGGGGCAGCGCTTATAGAATTGAGACGAATTCTTTTGTTCTGCTGTTTCGTGTTCGGATACAGGCGCATAATTCAGCCATTTTTAATTCTGATCCAACTCTTTGCCTTACAATGCTTGCGATATTTCTACTCTACCGATTCCCATTCCACTTTTTCTCTATTTTCCATTTAAACCCTTAAATTTCTCTCCGTTTCTTCATCATCTCCTCCCTTGTCCACTCCCTTTTCAATTTCCCATTCGCCGGAATGTTTTTCGGAATCTGAATGCCCTTCAGTTGCAAGGACGATTACTTTCCATAGCGCAGGCGAAGTTCACTATTATTTCGGGTTACGTAAGCAAAAATGTATGGGATGTAGTCGAGCATTCGTAAATTCCTCCGAATGGCCGAACATTTCCTTTACGTATATGCTTGGATAATTTTATCTCAGAGCCGAATTCTGCCTTTTCCTGTGAAAGCTAAAATCTAATATCGTCATCTTCTTATCCCTTAGTTAGTCGCCTCTAAATAGATCCTTTGTTAGTGGCGAAGGATCAATACGACCCAAAAGTTCTTCCAATTTTGAGACCCTTTTAAATGCTAAAACAATTGATAATACCTATCGACCATCAATATAGTCTATTATGCGAATTAATACGAGATTTTTTTAAATTTGTAACTTCATTGAAATTATATATTTACTTATTGAAATTTATTTGAAAAATTTTATAAAAAAACGCTTACCAAATTGCTAGAATTTCTTATAGCGCAACTGTTGCTGCTGAAACATGGCCTATGATCTAAAATCTTCAATATATGTATGATAAAGTCCAATATATCGATAAAGGTTTCCAACGTTTCTTCAGGTTTTATTTTTTACCAGTCGAAAGGAATGATCAGTGAGCAAAAGTAGGATATTAGATTTAGAATTAAACGAAACTTTCGTTTGTTTCTTTTACAAAATAGTTTAACAACTCACTTTTGGAAATTTTCATGTAACGTTTCATACGAGCTACCCGAATCAATTTTTCCAGTACTATAGAATTTAGATTCGAATAGTCATTACTTTTTGCATAATAAAAATGGTAACGAGACATCTTTTCTGTATCAAACATCGACCCACTCTCAATAGGGACGTATCGATCGCAGTGTGACTGAGGCTCCCTATATGTGTAGTCCGCCTTCCCCCTTTGGCGGGTCGAATCATCGCCCGCTCTCAATCGCGCGACGTGCAAAACCGCTCGTGAAGACGCATTTAACTTCAAGTCCTTGGTTCGTTTCGGACGCGATAGGGCGTTTTACCTGCTCGTCTGAAATGGGCTTAAGAGATATGAATGAGGTCAGTCATTCGGCCAATGCATTCACCCCAAACACACTCAATTGCTGTGGAATTCCGCTTTCGGAAAACAATCAGCCGCGCATAAATATTCATAACTCTCCCGTATATATCCGTCGAATTCCACTCTTATATTCGGTGCTTAGTATGCAAAATATTCCACTCTGAGATGAGGGCCATGTATGTCGATATTTCTCTGCCAGCTACCGAAGAAAAACGTGTGTTTGATTTGGTCTCCTAAACAAAAACTCATTTTGCTATGGTATAAGGCGGACTCTTTTGCTCACATTTAACTTTCTCAAATGAAGTAACAATGATTTGGATTAATTAATCGTTCCATTTGATAGGACGATGGTTGGAATTGGATTGAAATTAATTAATAATTCGATAATTGGTAAAACGTAACCTTTGTCAATTGAATTGGCATACATTTTGTGCAATTCCATTCAGTGGACTGAAATACCCCCTGCCACACGCCGAAAGGCGGCTTGCAGGGTATCTATGTAGATGTAGATGAAATATTTATTTTTATACGATTAATTATTATTAATATTTAATTTCATACGATTATTATATTATTAATATTGCATTTCTATACGATATCCGGCATGTGTATCAATTTTCCCATAGACAATTTTGACACTTCGGCGTCGTAACAGACATTTTTAGAGCAAATAAATAATAAGCATAGCAAGCAGCAAATAACTCCAAAAACTATCAAGTATAAACTCTTACAGGTTATATAGTACATATATTGAAAACGAAATGTACATATCCTGTAAGTGTTTATCATGGATTGTTTATGGAGATATTCGCTACTTACTATGAAACACCATATTTATTTGCTCTTACACGAAAAGATATTGTCCTGGTAACTAGAGGTGATCTAGGACTATGAAAGACGTATATGTAGATGGTAGTTCAATTAAGGATGGTGGATGTGTAAAGCAAGAGTGAATCGAATAAGGAAAACAAAATATAACCAATGTTTACGAATAGTAATGTATTGTGTGCCTTCACTGAAAGTGAAATCTCAATAAATTTACGATTACTCCACCTCGAGAAATCTGGTAATTCTTTGATAAAGTGTGAGATATTCACCGTGATTAATCTGCAATGGCTTCGATGCTTAGAAAGGTTTACTTAAGCAAATAAAATCACGCATTTCCTTTATGATCCTCTAATTTTATTGATCAGCTGAGCGCATGTCTAATGATTTGGTGCTCTTTCTCTCACGCTTCCTAGAAAGTAGGACACTTTTCCAGCTTTTCCGAAGTTACCTTGAAGTAATGGAACACTTTATGGGGAAGGGCATTTTGCTCTCCTATGAAGACATCCGAGTACATTTCGGAAATGCAACACCACACTCTGTACGTAATCTTTCCAACGGCAGAATTAATTATTCAGAATACCGATTTATCGCTTAAATGGACGGCTCAACTTCGCGCAGATCCAATGCATGCACACAAGGGTTTGAAGGAAGCATATCAGCGAAGATAACACGTTTCATCTCCCGCTGCTTCACTTTCAACCCTCCACTCCCACACTGCTACATATTCCGAGCATTCTCAAAGCATCTCTTGTCTACATCAATCTGTTTTTCCATTGCAACATTAACTGTCTTCCGGCAATTTAATAGATAAAACTCTCGCATCATCATCACTGCACGCCATTCTAACCTCATAACGAAATTTCCACAGCTCTATTTATAATTCTCCTAGCGTTGGCCACGACGCCACCACGATGTCCTTTGATGATAGGTTGAAAAGCTTCTTTAAGCTGCAAAACTCGTGACATAAATTACCGTTGACTGGACTGATAATAAGTGTGAGAAACGAAAGAACGAAATCATGAAACATTTTCTCATTTATGTGACAAACTAATTTAAAGTGAATTTGAGAGTAACCAACATAGAAAACTTCAAAAAATTGTGGTTTTTAAGTTTTGAGGTAAATAAGGTAGTTAATCATGGTTAATTCTCGTGTTTCCGTCTCTCCATAATGGCGATAAATGCATATCAACCAACGGTAGCGTAAACATAGGAGATGAAAGCCAAAAATAAATAGCACGGCGGTCTCTATGATAAAGGCCCATCAGACGGATGGGCTTTGTGACGGATAGTCGACCATTAATTTAAACACAGTATTCCTTGAAATGAATATGTTTTCCATATTTCATATCCATTTCCCACAATTCTTGTAAGTTTTAAAATTGATGGAGACACTCTATACGTATATGTGAAATGATAAATGTGTATCTCTGGCGCTGTGGGTCAACGACTCTGTTATCGACCTGCCGAGAGCACTTCACCAACAAGGCGCCTGCCACGGGGATCAATTATTAAGAAAATGGACGGAGCTCTCTATGACATCTTCCACTGCGTCCACTCCCTTTGATACGAGCACTTCAAACACGTTATTTTTTCCGTAAGCACCGCGCGTTTCTCGCCAACTTCTATCCCAGTGATTTAAACCACATCGAATCGCATTACATTCAACAGTGATATCGCAAGAACCTAAATTTCGGACCGCTTATTGCTGCTCCTAAACTTCCTGTCGCTCTCATAGCCTTAACATCTTCCTGATGTTTAAAAATCGTCAAAATATTAGAAAACTTTAATTTTAATACATTTTCACTGTCCTCTTCCGACACTATAATTTTTGAGTAGAACTGCTGCTTATTTCTAAGCATTAAAATATTCTAGAGTTTCCGTATTCTGAATCTTCCACTCTGCGGCGTACGTTACAGGTGAGATTGCCGTGACAAATTGATATGGAATGCCCAAAGCAATAGAGGAACAAGAAGAGGAGAAGGAATAGACTACATAAAAGAGAGACAGTTTCGAAAGAACGAGATAATTAACAGCGGGCAATGGAATTGAAAGACAGTTGAAGGAAAATATAAATATCGGCATGGAAAGAAAACATAGCGGCTGCTGGAGCAAATAGCAAGAATCGTCGATATCAGGAATGGCGTTTGGGATAAGTAAGAAGAAAGCAATAACAAAGAGTAGTATTTCAGGTAATAACAAGTGTAAAAAATGGCATGAATGGGACTCAAACCCAGTTCTCCCACTCTTTCTCTCCCATTGTTCCGGGCAGGTTCTCCAATCAGGCTAGAATACGTGCCGGGTAAGTGGAAGACCTGGCGTCGAGTCCCACTCATGTCGCTATTTTTCACACTAATTATTCTTTGGGTTTCAGCCGCACGGCTCTCCCGTGCTTTGCCATTCACCTTTCCCTAATCCAAGTGGTACTTTGTTTGCTACGGGACTTAGGAAGCGAGATAAGTTGAGGGTGATAAATGATCAAAATTAAGTGATACTACATTTTTATATGGATTTCTCTCCACCTCCTTGGGAGATGTAACTTTTAAAGTTACACCAAAGTACCGCCCTCCTATAAATATTTAACTGAGCGCGGGTCTTATCAAGATCTGAGGTAGCGGAGTTGGTAAAGCAACAGCTTTCTGGTTGTTCAGCGAGCACTCAGCTGATCTCTGGTTAGTGACCAACAATCGGACTCAAAAAAGCATAAACCACCTTCTGGCGTGTGGCAGGGGGTGTGCACATCAAGCGTTAAACCTACTTCTTTAGCTTAATGTTATCACGTATCTTTTGCGCAAAGAATAAGTCCCTAAAACATGCACCAATTTCTCTTATTTTACGCTCATTGTTGAATTACAAAAGAGGTCTCGTACAAAAATAATTATTAAGCGTGACGTAGGGAGTACGTTTATGTATTATGAAAGCAAAGGTAATGAGCGAATATATAAAACATTAAGTATATGTTGCACATAAAGATGCGTTTTTTTAAATAAAAATTGTAAACAAAAGAGCTTTATTTATCAACTTTAAAAGCTTAACTGTTACCGCCATACCCTTAAACACATACTATATGGCTTTTAAGTAAAGGAAACATTCTATGAGAAGAAAATTTCCGAACGATTTCTATCGCTGAAAAATAACTAAGGTATGATTTCATGTATAATGTATAACCTGCAGAATGCACAAAAATTAGCAAGCACATAATTTTCTGCATTTCAAATTTATTTCATAAAATATTTCTAAAAAGCGTCAATAGGATACTTTATTTAAGAGAAATTATAAATTGAAGTAGAATTTTCGAAATTATTATTAAGTTGAAGCCTGGAAAGCCTGAATATGGCTAGTTTTCTAAAATTTGAATTCTTTCTTTAAATTCCATGGAGTACCTGATAATGACGAGAAGCATCGAAACCAAGGACATTAAATAAATTTCAATAGCAATACGTGTAAAAGTATTTATTTTTTTCTTTCTTCAATTTTGGAGTCCTACCAAAAATTAGTACGTAAAGAAATTGATAGTATTGAAACATTTTGTATTTTGTAAATTTCGCAAACCGCTGCCATTATTACATCTAAGCTATACAGTTTCTATTCGTTATTCCTAAGTAAGGAAATTAAATCTTCTGTGTTTCAATTATTCTCAAACAAATCTTTTTTGGCACTAAGTTACATATAACAAATACAACGTTCATAAATAATGTCGTTCATAAATGCTTCGCTAACGAATAAAGCAACGAATTAAAGAAGTTGAAAAAATGTTTTCCTCCCTACTTTATACTTTATAGGAGTTTATACTCCTCTTTGTTTCGATCTCTCTTCATTCCCTTCGAGGGCTATAAACAAGAACATTGCTCAAGATAATTCCTCCAAAGTCCGCGCAGTATTTTATGTTTGAAATACATTTGTTAGCGGATATTCCCGAACGAAGCGAGGGTGGGTTTTAAGCAAATCCTCGCAGCGACAGGATCTGCGGCAGACGCTTTCGATTCTTTAATAGGCACCAAAGCATTGGATCGGATGTTAAAGGGGAAAACAGATAGCGTTGTGCGCTCTTTCCTTAATTACACGTGCACCGCTATTTTTCGAATCCCACACTGTGAGGGCCTAATGAATAAAAGTCCGAGTGAACGGCGATAGAGTGTGCTCATGAATCATCTTTGACGTTTCTATCTATAGTACAGCTTCCATGTCTGCGAAATTTTAGAGAAATTTGCCCCCTGAGATTGGGTGAACGTTACACGGATTGGTATTATATACTTTGATTATATATAAGTGACGGAGAGAATACCAAATTTTATCTCGTACACAATCCAAATATGCCCTATATTTCTATTTGTATGAAGTTACTTCCAACTTGCTTTGTAGTTTATCTAATTGGAGGAATGTATTTAGGAATTAGGAATTAGGAAAAATTAGGAATTTGCAACTTCTACCTACTTAATCAGACGTCAAATATTCTGCAGAAAGCGGCGATAATTTAGGTTTATAGCTCAGTTATTTATATATTGATTCCCTAGACAGAAATATTTCAATATATGCGAATAAAGCTATAAGCAGAATAGTAAATCATCTGTTATTATTCAATACGTAATATTTCAATTTTCAATTCATATGTAAATTTTATGCTCTGTAACTGATTTCCTATAAATCACAGTAATGAAAATGAGAACAAACATTCCAGTAAATTTGAGGAGAAAAAATATAAGACAAATTTATAACCCTTTTTGTATATAGCCATATCGTTATGAATCTCCGCCAATGATAATATCTCATTTAAACAAACCGTTGATTTCCTACCTTTGGAGTGAATCGTCGAATCCAAAAATAGACGCCGAATGTGTACTAAATAGCATAAAAAGAGAAGTTGACGTTTGGATATTTCGGAGGCTCAAGAGAAAGCGGAAAAACGAGAAAACAGCTACGCTTGGGACATCGCCATTTCCTTTGACAGCCGTTCATTGGATAGGGAATGAATGCATTCCATCCTTTAATAGATCGGTATTCGCACGTAATCTTCCCATAATCTCCAAACGCTCTGTAATTCGACTCCTCGTTTGCAGCCGATGTTTGGAGGGAATGCCGGTGTAGCGAACAACTTTATCCATGAACGGAGTCCACTAATCAGCACTTTTACCGCAACAGGGGCTCAAATCCTATTACTTCTTCTCGATGAGACCCCGCTCGCGTTCCGCTGAATTTAGCACTCTGGAATTCTGTCGACAAATGAAGAGTTAATATTTTAGCTAGACATCTATAATGCTGACTAGTGTGAAATAAGGGTAGAAATTTGACACCTTAGCAAGTTTCCTTTTTCCGAAAATAAAACGAGCTCTCCACATTCTCTAGGGGAATGTCCAATCTCAAACTCCCATTAAAAAGCGAAGCGAGTGCTCAGTTTTATTGGACACAAAAAGTAACGACGACGTGTTCATTTTTCGTAACATTTACATTCTTTCCAAAGTTATTAAATATCGTTATATATGTATAGAGCTAAACTCAAAAATGCGATAGAGTTAAACACTCTTTTTGTCCTTTCATAATCATCATCTCTCATCATCATCTCGGTGGAGTGATGGCATTAATCCCAAATTTATGAGAATATTTAACAGAAATATATTCCATGATAAGATAGATCGTCAGAATTATATTCTTTTCAGATCCAGGAGAAGCTTTCGTGATGTACTGGGATTAAGCGAACTGAGGTGGACTGGAATGGGAAAATTTACAACGGATGGGTACGCAGTGCATTCTTGTGGGCATGAAAACCATAAGAAAAATGTTGTAGCCTTCATAATAATTATCAAAGTAAATGGCTCGGTAATGGGACATTTTTATAAAAAATACAGAATGATGGCTATTCGTATACAGGGTCAACCATTAAATATCACTATAATTCAGATGTATGCACCAACTACCGACGCAGAAGAGGAAGAAGTAGGGGATTTCTATGGAAATTTACCGGACATGGTAAATATGACACCCAAGAAAGATGCCATCTTCATTATCGGAAACTGGAACTCCAAAGCGGAAGACAAGGTATTAGACGGAGTCACAGGGAAATATGGTGTCGGTGTGCAAAATAAAGCAGGAGAGAGACTCATAAAGTTCTGCCAAGGAAACACATTAGTCGTGACAAATACCCTATTCCAACAACCAAAAAGACGTTTATATACTTGGATCCCTCCTGACGGCAAATATAGAAACCAAATAGACTTCATACTTTGCAGTCAAAGATGGAGAAGTGCTATACAGTCTGTCAAAACTAGACCTGGAGCTGATTGTGGATCAGATCATGAGCTTCTCATAGTTAAAATTCACCTCAAGCTAAAAAGAGTTAGGAAGACAGAGGCGCCAATTATGATCTGGGTAATATCCCGAAGGAGTACGCCGTAGATGTCAGAAACAGATTTGAATCTCTAGTTATAGAAGACAGACAGCCAAAAGAACTGTGGGCAGAAATACGCGAAATAGTGCAGAAGGCTGCTGAAAAGCACATACCTAAAGCTAAGAAAAGTAGAAAGGCAAAGTGGCTGTCTGATAAAGCTTTAGAAGTACCAAAAGAAAGATGGGATGAAAAAAGTAAAGGGAGCAGAACAAGAATAAGAGTTTCCAAATATTAGCCAGAAGAGATAAAAACATTTATTTAAATGAGCAATGTAAAGAAATGGAGAAAAATAACAGGTTAGTGAAAACGAGGGACCTCTACAAAAAACTAGGAGAAATTATAGGAAAATTTAATATAAGAATGGGGATGGTGAAAGATAAAAATGGTAGAGAACTTATAAATGAAGAAAAAATTAAAGAAAGATGGAGAGAATATGTTGAAGATTTGTATAAAAAGGAGCCAAATGGTAATGAGAAGTTTCTTCCAGAAGTTACAGAGCTAGAACCTGACATTTTAGAGAGGGAAATAGAAATGGCCCTAGAAGACATAGCAAGCAACAAAGCAAGTGGATATGATGGAATTCCTTTTGAACTTACCAAGAAAGTGAATGGCAAGACTGTGAAAGTGCTGCACTCAATATGTCAGCAAATATGGAAAAGTCAAAGCTTGCCAAAAGATTGGAAGAAGTCAGTCTATTTCCTTATTCCAAAGAAGGGGAACGCTAAATACTGCACAAACTATCGAACAATAACACTCATACCGAATGCTAGCAAAGGTGATGTTAAAAATAATTCAAAAGCAATATATGGACCGAGAATTACCTGAAGAACAAGCTGGGCTCCGTAAAGACAGAGGATCAAGAGATCAAATCGCAAATATTCGCTGGGTAATGGAAAAGGCGAGGGAATACCAGAAAGAAATAATATACTTGTGTTTTATAGACTATTCCAAAGCATTTGATTGCGTGGATCATGACACCTTGTGGAGCACACTAGAGGAATTAGGAACCAAAACACTTTATCGTATAAGGAACCTGTACGTAAATTAGGAAGCTAAGGTAAGAACAGAATACGGGACAACTACGACGTTCAAAATTATGAGATGAGAATGAGATCGTCGAACGTAAGAATGAGTTCAGAATGAGATGTATACTATCGCCCCTCCTGTTTAATTTGTATGCCGAAATGGTCTTAAGGAGGGCCAAGTTAGACGAACTTGGATATGGTATTAAAATTGCAGGAAAAATACTTAACAATCTGAGATATGCAGAGGATGCCGATATAATGGCTGAAAAAGAGAATGAGTTAAAAGAAGTTCTGATTAGGATAAAAGAGACTAGTGAAAGAGCCGGATTGAAGCTAAATATTAAGAAACCCAAAATTATGGCAACTGGTCCAATCACGGCATGGCAGATGGATGGTGAGGAAATACAAGTGGTGGAAGAATTTATTTATTTGGGATCAAAAATATCCTCAAATGGCGATTGTTGTCCAGAAATCAAGGGACGATTGCGTCTGGGGAGAAAGGCCAACCTAAACAGCGTTTTCAAAAGCAGAGAAATAAATTTGGGAACGAAGATCCGTATTGTCAAGGCTATGATTTTTCCGGTGGTCATGTATGAATGTGAAAGCCGGACTCTCAAGAAGTCAGAACGACGTAAGATTGACGCTTTCGGGCTCTGGTGCTGGAGGAAACTCCTCTTGGACCGAAAGGCGGACAAATGAGTCAGTTCCGAGAGAAATCAAATCTACGTGCTCCTTAGAGGGGAGGATTCTGCAGGGTAAATTGAAATACTTTGGACACATCTTAAGGAAACATGATAGTTTGGAGGAGAGTTTGATGTTGGGGAAGATCGAAGGAAAAAGGAAGAGAGGACGACAGAAGACTGGATGGATGGACGGAATCGTCGAGGCGCAGAATATGAGTTTAGAGAGAATGCGGGAGCTGGCTCAAGACAGGAAAATACGGAGAGCAGCGATACATGGGGTGACGCAGGTCCGGAAACGACTGAATAACAACAGCAACAACAACTGATTCCCAATACTCTAATTGTTTCAAAACAATATTTTCCCTCGATAATTGACGTTATGACTTTTAGATACTGATAAAATACTAAAACAATGCCATCATGTTATTTCACTAATGAACATGACCTTATATCGCCGTAGGGATTATTTTTCTTTCTTTTGAACATTCTTGGAACAACAACAAGAAACAACAATTTGGAGAATTTAATTGTTTATCACTATATCCGAACACGATTGCGATACTTGCTTGACTATCTTTAACAGGCCCTGCAGCATATATGGCAGTTACGAACTTACCTAGAAGATTAATTTTACTACTTTGGAAGGAATAAACCCAAGAAATGTAATTAAAACTGTGAAGCAGAAGTAATTCGATTAGAAAATGTTATCTGAAGCAAATAACCTTTTCTCTTGTACCCTATGTATTGACGGCCAAGGGGCAGTAGAATATTTTACGCTAGCAATTCCTGTAAACACTTGAAAAACTGGTTTCCCTTCGAAGATGTGCCCACACTGGATCGATCACTTCGTGAAACATTTCGGTTTGGATTTTAAGTGGACGAAAAATTTCAAGGTTTTAATGTCAAAAAAGTTTGAATTCATCTAAACAGTTTTTGCGGAAAAATCAATTCTATTCTATAAATATANTATATCGTTAAATAACTAATGCATACTCGGATTAAAGGAAAGGAAGGTGTCTTTGTAGATTGAAAACCTACGGAAAATCCCAAAGGAATAACAAGTGTGAAAAATCCCAGTCCCAGTCGTGTCGCTATTTTTCACACTTGTTATTCCTTTGGTAATGCATACTCGTACTTCCATCTGCTGAATTACCCAGAAAATCCACAATACTCCTTCAGAAATAATTAGTTGATACTTTTTAAAAAAGTTTTGGGTTTTTCTTGTTATCTACCGATCTTTGGGCAGCTTTTCCATTTAAATATTGTTTATTGTCAAGCAAACCTCATCGAAAAATGTTATGATTAAACTACTAATCAACGTTTCTTTAAATTATAACTACAGTAACAACAAATATATTCTTATCATTATAAAGAAATATGTTTTCATAAATTTTAGTATAATTGTCGTTTTATTGAAAAGAATTCGATATACAGTTGCACTGAAAAGCTCTTTTTAGTAAAAAGTGAACACTTTCTTATGATATTGATCTAAAACTGAGAATGTTAGATAGAGCATACCGATTTTTACTAAAATACTAGTATTACTTAAGCATATTTGTTTCCTTAAATTTTCTAATTCCACGAACGTCCAAGCTTTATGCTTATTCCAAGCAATTATTTCTGCAGTGAACATGAATTGCTCCGACATACAAATGACGCTGTGCTGAGTAAATAAGCTTCATTTCACAAAACAACGTTCAATTTATTGGTTAAATATAATCTCAAAGAAGAATATTGGAAAATATAACATTGCTTCATCTGTGGTTATTATGGATTTAAAATCTAATCAATTGCAGCGTCCTTTGTTTAAATTTCATATAATGTGATCCAATTGTGATTTTAATTTCAATATTCATAGAATCACTGGAATTTTTTTATTATAATAAGTGATGTAACTTTAAAAAAGCTGAAATTTAGTTTTATCATAAACTGCTGGGAAATTAAAAATAAGTTTCATTAAAAGATTATTTGTTCCTCAGATCTGAGAAGTGCTGTTAATTATAGTTTATGTCACTGTTATTATCTATGTTGACTATATATCTCTCATTATGCCAATATAAAAAACTTTCCGACTAATGGCTAATAGTTTTTCAGTATTGAATCCAATAATTCATGCAACTAAAGCTTTAATTTTCTTATATTTGCTAAAGAGTATATAGGTGATAAAATATAAACTATCGTGAAAAAATGACATGAATTATCTAATGGAAGATTTCTATAACTTATTATTTAATTGATATTTTTTCCATTATGTAAACGATTAAGATTTGGCGATTGTTATGCTACGAAGTCATACTTAACAGATGAAGGATGCAAAAACTAAAAACTCTTTCTAATCTATAACAATCTGAGTTTTATTGCATAATAATAAATTCCTGAAGTATGTTCTTCGTGATAGTAAATTATACTTCTAAACAAAAATGGGAGAGGATAAAGGAGAAATTTAATTTCGGTTAAAATCAAACTTTATGGGGAAATATGAAGTTCGCATAGGAAATTGCCTTCTATTCAAATAAAACCATTACCATCGAACTAATTATTCCTTACTTGTAAACTCCCACTTAAGAGTAATGGAATTTAGCTCATTTTTAAATTCCTTTCATTTTACACACCTAGTCCTCCTGAACCAGAGGGTGTCAGTTGTAAGTTTCATTTAATATATTTTATTGGTTAAGCAATATTTCGTCAATTACAAATAAGAGAACGACTTTCATAAAAAATTTTAATTTTTCAGCTTATAGCCAAATGATTAGTAAGAGAAAATAATATCACCCTCACATTTTGGTCTTCTTAAAAGATAACAAATTGATCTGCGAATCAATAACCGGATTTGGTAAACGTCCCCATCAAGCATGATAAACTCAATTTAAATTGAATTGTGAGTAGTTATATTATAACTAGATACGAAACCCATCTATAGCCTATTTTTAATGCACTACTTCAGCTCGTGAGGTTTAATAAACACACAGATTTAAAGCTTCGTTTGCGTTAAATATCCATTCGTATTCCCGAAATCTTCCATTTTCTTACCGTAATATTCCTTCGACATCTTGATCGTGATATAGCAGCATAAGTATGTTCTTTGAAAAATCGCGTATTAAGAAACATTATTACTTGTCTGTGTGTATATTGAGAAACACTCCCTCATGCCTGTGTGTTTATCCCAGCTAAATGCATATCGTACTTTGCAAATGCTGGAACGTCAGATAGTTGCCTCCTCTCATAAATTCTACCATTAGTTACCACCATTACTTATACATGGACCTATGATTCCCATGCATTCTTACGGGATAACGTGTGAGCTCGAATTTAACAATCTCCCTGGCCGTCAAAGGAATGGGTTGTTTATAAACACAGTATTTTACAATATTTCTTTATTTTATCAAAAGTCACACGACTTCGAATCCATATCAACATTTCACTGCAGGCTAAGAATTTGTAGTTTCTATAGAATTTGTAGAATTCGTTTCTTTTTTTTACACTTGCCTAGATTTCGTAAGACCATTATTTCTAAATCAATTTTGCAAAACAAATAAACGATACAAAACATGAAAACGAACTTCACGTGTATTTCTTAAAGAAACATATTATGGGCTCTTGGATTCGAACTTGGGCTTTCTCAGAGACGAAAATAGTTTTCTTGGGGCTTTCTATCTCGTAGAAACACTCTGCAATTCCTCTCATATATTTACATCAAACGCATATCTGTACATCAAACCGTAAATAGCGGGCGACAGACAAACAGAGTGATCTATCTTTTTATATATACGAGTAAAAGTTGCTTGCATATTGCAAGCTTAGTTGAGGTAAATTTCAACTACTCTTCGAAAACATATCAAAACGCTCCATCGGAGTGAAATTTTTACTATACCACGCACAAAAAAAAACTATTCGAAAATACTTTCTTCCTTAAGGACATACAGGCTCAATTAACAACCTTAGAAGTACTTCTAGAAGAAGTATCCTTTGGGCCCTCATTTTGTGGCCTTGGTAATGGACAGTATTGAGAGGAAAGTGTCGGGGAACCATACACAACGCTTAAAACCATTCAAGAACAATTCTGAGCCCAAATGTGCAATCTTTCACACAGAGAGTCACTTAATAAGGTCATTGTCATATCCGTTCCGAGGCTCTCAATGGCCTCTAAAAATATTCTATCAACAACATTATGGGCCTGATGCAAGCTTATACACCAAAACTTAACGCCTCTCATTTCGCACATTAACAGCTTCTTTTTTTTTGCTGTGGAAGGTCATTTATAGCAACATTTAGTCGAAAGAAGGGATACCTTCAAATTTATGCAATGCTTATATATAAATCAAATATGTTGTCTATTGTCTCTATTGGTTCCATTTATCTATCTTCTTGAGATGTGCTTAAAAAATCTTAAGTGCACATCAATGTATTATCTCAATCACCTCTTGGAGAAAGTGAACCGGCCTGGCGTCGAATCAAAGACCAATTCTGGAAGAAGTCACAGCTCATTACTTCTTTTAGTATTGTTCTGTAGCAATATCAAAAGAATCGTCTCAAATTAATTTCAGAAAGTGTTTCAAAATGAACAATGAGTCTCCTATAAATATCTTATAGAAGAAAAATTGACGTGCCCATACGTCGAGCATAGGATCAATTTGGAAGTGGTTAACTTTGCATGTAAAACTTAAGCACGACTCCTATACGCATGCTGGGTAATAGCTATCTACCTTTCCAGTAACTACTCCAAAGTATAAATAAATAAATCAAACACTTCGCCACACTATGTTTCTAAAAAGGGAATTTTTCACCGTCAAACCAAGACTCATTTTGGTAGATTTTTCACCGTTTGCTATGTTTTGAGATGTCTACTTTACTACATTTTGAGATATCTTCATGTTAAATGCTTCAAATGAACATTATTATTGAAGTTCCCCCCAAAACGAATTTCGAGTTTCCCATTAAATCCTTAAGAAATGCCTGAGAAAAGGGAGAATTCCCAAGGGTCGGAATCATAAGAAAATCGACCTTTAGCACAAGAAAGGAAGCAAGGAAAATTTGAAGAATTATCGCTCTATCAGCCTCCTTCCTGTTGTTTATAAAACGTTCATGAGGGGTAATAGCTTCACGTCCGATGATGACCCTGGATGCTGCGAAGCCAAGAGAACAAGCGGGATTCTGCAAGGGATTTAGCACTATGGACCACATCCACACGCTGCAAGAATTTATCAGAAGAACAAATGAATACGAGATGACACTCGCACTCTGCTTCGTGGAGTATGCGCAAGCCTTCGACTCGGTAAGTACCTCTTTCACACTCTAGGGAAACAAGGGATAGATGCTGAATACATAGAACTCTTAAGCAGCGTCTATAAGGACGATACAGCCTCTGTAATGCTTCATAAAGGAACAGCTGAATTGAAGAGTGAAAAGGGAGTTCTATAAGGTAATTGCCAATTACCCATCTTATTTACAGCAGTTCTGGAAGAGGTTTATGAAAGCCTAAACTGGGATAAGAAGGGTCTAACGATAAATGGGTCACCTAAATTTTGCAGTTGTTATAGTACTCTTCGCAACCAATGCAGAAGGACTAACTTCAAATCCCGAAGAACTAAACTTAACAGGAAAAAAGATAGGACTCAGGATGAACTTAACGAAAACAAATTTAATGTATAATTATTTTTCAGATTAGTAACCAATAGAAATGGTTTGACATTCTTCTGGACGTCTGCTCAGAATACACATACCTAGGACAGCCAGTTTCTTCAGAAGGCACTCCAGCCAAGTTTAATTCTTCGATTCACTTCGCTAATCCTTAATTCTCTGCTGTTATCAGCAATCTCCTGCTGTTACCAGCTATCCTAAGTATGCGTATTTAGAGCACGGTTTGCCGTCGCTGGGTTATTGCTGCGTTTACAATCCAACTTTCGCTTCCCCAGGTAAAGATCGGTAAAACGCATTGGTTGAGGACCGTCTTCTTCAAGACCATTCGCATTTTTGTCTTAAGAATATTCAATTTCCCAGCAAAGGTGCTTCTTCCAATTCCAATTTCTCCATTCACTTCATTAAACTTTCTCCCTCCTCCTGTTATATATGTGGATATATACGATACATTTATTTATTCGGAGAAACGACTATAGATAATACATCAAAAGACTTCACTCGAAGATAATTTTCAAGATACACGGAGCAGAAAAATGATTTATCTACAAGTTCTCAGTCAATAAAATAATACACAAAAGACACTAACAACTTAATTAAATTTCTTACATTACTTTAACGTATGCTCCTAATTTAAAAAAGGTATTCTCGCCACTTCAAATGAAAGATAAATACGAAAGTTGTCGATAAGAAGAAAGAACTTCTACTTTGACGCTATTTAAAACGTAAAATTCATCAACAGAACATTTCACAGCAATAAATACGTTCAGAATGCATTATCTCTAAGGTTTAGCGGAAGGTAAACTTAATAATTAAACCCAAGAGGGTGAGATTCTGCCTATTCTATAACAACCCAACCCGTCCCGTCCAGACCCGACCTAACATGACCCTACCCCACCCGACCCGATCCGATCCGACCCGACCCTACCCGACCCGACCCGATCCGACCCTACCCGACCCAACCCAACCCAACCAGACCAAACCAAATCCAACCAGACCAAACAAAACCCAACCAAACCCAACCCAACCTGATCTTATTCTGATCTGATTATCCCAAGCCACTTCATGTGCTATTCAACAGTTGTTATTATTAGCTTGAGGAAATATTAATTTGGAAATGTAATTGTATGTAAGAGTCTTAAGAAAGGGATGTATAGCATTTTTAATTCTTTATTGATGCATCCCTTGATTTCGGAATACCTTAAATTCAGATACTCCGTCACATCTCACATATATCAGGTTTTACCGAGGAGCATTAGAATTATAATAATGAAAAAGAAAGTTTAGATTCTGGTAACAAATTTACTTATAATTTATTTAAATGTAGTTTGCAAGATACATCGCATACCACACAATTTTAAAAACGTTTGATAATGCTATGAATGATTCGATATTTATTTTACTCGTTCAATGATTACCGCTTCACGTTTCTCTAAAAGAAAACTGCGAACAGATACAACACGAGGTGGCGCAGTCTAATGTAATTTTATCTGAGCGTATATCTTGGTCAATTGCTATAAAATGGGTTATGCCCTCTTATCGTAATTCGGTGTGATTTATCAATACAAAAGTTTACCGCCAAATACTCGCCTAATTGGAACTTATGGAGAAACACTCAGATAACAATTCTCATCAGAATGAATGAACAAGTACTAAATGTCCTTCAGAAAAATACTTAAAAGAAAAACCAGGGTAATGAAAATGAAGCAGGGAAATTATGAATAAAAGTTTATTGAATTCGTTACTGAAATGACTTGTTTCGACTAAAATGAATCCAGATAAATTATATTTTGAACTATAAAGAATGTATATGATAAAAAATGTATTAGAATTTAGATTAAATAGATTTTCCTTAGTTATGCGTGGAAATAGAAAGGAGGAATAGGGAAGAGAAGGCGAAGTAGAGAAGATGGACATAAAGGAGAGAAAACAGAGGCGAGCTTACTCTGGGAGGCAAAGTGCCATCCCTTTTTGCTAACACAGGCAGCCGCAGTTCTTGCTAACGCCTTAGCCCTTTCCCGGATTGAACCCTCTTCCCCTGTCCCCTCCTCCTTTGCTCCTTCTTCCGGTCCCTCCTTTCGGATTCCGCCACTCCTTAAGGCGAGCGCCTAATAGGATGTGCCTAATACTATTTCTCAAGTTGCGAAGATTATAAATTGTCCAGAACATTTTCAAACCCCGTTTTAAAATATCGTTCCGGAATTTCTAACCATTATTTTGATTAAAACCATAACAAACTTCAGTAAACTAGTATAAACAAAAGAGGCACTGCTGATTTATAAGGTGAGAATAAAATCCAATTTCTTTGGCATTAAATTTTCAGTGGTGTGGTGGTGGAAAAGAACAATTTTTTTGAATAATAATCAGAAAAATCCATCGAAGACAAAGGCAACCTGCCTCTAAAAACGAATGAAATAAAAGAGGATAACCTCCACTATCTTTATTTCATCCTTTTCTAGCTCCTAAATTGCTCTATACCAATCACCCAATTCTTCCCTCAACGTTTTCACCTGATTCACAACTAAAAAGGCAAACCAATTCAAAGTAATAGGCTAAAACAGCCATCGAGAGGGAAAAGACAACGAATGTGTTTATTAAACAGGTAAAACGAGAATAATGTATAATGCAGAGTGGCTCCAATAGAAACACAGGAAAAAGTGTGAGGTATATATCAAATGTGAACCAGAATTATCTATGATTATCTATGATCTTTTCAAACAATATAGAATACCTACGGGTCGAAAGTTTTAAAAAGACTAAAATGTTTTGTTTTAAAAGAGTGAAAAAGAAAAATGTATTGGAATGATTGATGGTATAAATGAACTTAACACATGTGAAAGTAGACAGAAAACGGTGGATTTTGTCCAGTTGTGAAACCTGAATGTGGCAAAAGCGGCGGTAATACTGTTGTCAAACCATTTAAGGGTATCGAAGATAAATAGTCGATTTAGATAAGGATATTTGGTTTCGTTAGACCTGATTTCTGGACAACTAGAACATGATATGCCGTGTTTTATGTGTGATATGCCACGGATTTAAGTTCGTGAGCGATGTTACGTTGCGTGGGTCAATCTTCACCTGGAATATGAGTGTAGTGTATGGGAACCTACAGAAAATATTGTATTCGGGAATTACATAAAGTACAGCAAAAGAAGATACGTTTTGTAAAGAATTGTTACGACAAGTCGGTGAGTATTACGCAAATGCTTCAGGACGCGGGATGAGAATCTTTGAAAAATAGAAGGCTTAAACAAAGGATGAATCCACTTAATAAATTTAGAGAAAGCAAATTCACAGATAATGTAGCTGACATAATACGTCCCCCATGTTATATAGGCCATTCTGACACTGCGAGGAAAATCGGATAAATAGATGCTATAACAAGTCGTTTGAAAAATTCATTTTTTCCGCCAACGATACGCGAAAGCAATCGATTAGTGATGTAGAGTCATGGTGCTTGCACCTCCTGCCACACGCCGAAAGGCGGCTTGTAGGGTACTTATGTAGATGTAGATATGCCAGTTTGTAACTTCAGCTTTTTCTTTTTATAAATTTTGGACCAAGAATCCATTATAAATCATGAAATTGCCACAGAATATTCTTTTTTTAACCCATCTAGAACTGCAGACCCCTGTATCACTCGTTAGAAAAATCAGAATATTCAAAATTTACTCACCATATATTTCTGAATATTTCTCTAATGTAACATGCCTAACTCACTGAAACGCCATACTAACAAACGTAAGTTATAGTGCTGTCAAAGGTATGGCATGATTTACATAGATATTGTATTCTTTCGGTAAAGTTTGAATCTTGTCTCTATTAAGACATCTTTTCAAATAATACAAAAAATACATTCAATGGAAGAATAAAAATTTAAAATATACTTGTTTACATTTGAGTAGAATAGAATAGAATACATTATTGACCCAAAACACTTGCAGCACTAACAGAGCAAAGGTAAAATCTGTTGGCAAGTTGATATCTCGTATTTTTTTAAGTTTAAGGTTACATTACAATCCTACTTTTAACATTACAGCGTTCACATAGGTATTTGAACGTAAAAACAACTGCTTATAAGCTATAATATACGTATCGTAGCACCACGCATTCTAAACTCCTCTTGGAATCTAAACCTCTATATTTAGTTCTCTTAAGCGAAAAATCGCATAGGTAGATGGGTATCAGTTTGAAATAAAAGGTGCATGAATCATTTATCAAGGTAGCGTGACTCACCGATAATTCGTTAAATTTTGCGTTTCGGTGAATCCCAAATACTCAGATCACATTCAACTACTCTCCGTGCATTTCATTCGCAAGCATCTCTTCTCTAGCGTAAATTTGTACGGAGACAAAGAATTGGGCCGAGCGGAATCTGCTTTGACACTTTGAGTGCAATCCATTCGGACTCTCCACACTTCTGCCGTATCTCCTCTTCGGACAATCCCTTCACATTACGAAACCTTCCTCACAGTCTTTTACTAAACCCCGCCTATATTTTTATGGCAAAAAATCTCAATTCCAACAAAAGTTTACGCCTTTTATGTTTGCTACTATGGAAAATCTTCATTTAGCTTTAGACACTCGCAAATCAGCGACGCAGTAAGCGAAAACCATTGCTATAAAACTTTCATTTATTACATATTACCTATCTCCGAGACTGTTAGCCTAGCAATTCTTGGTAGATAAATGAATGCACAAACAAACAAATACATCTATTTATTTATTCATATATTCCATGGCTTCTTGCGAAGCGGTAGCTATAATAAGTATTGTAATATATCGTTAAATAACTAATGCATACTCGGATTAAAGGAAAGGAAGGTGTCTTTGTAGATTGAAAACCTACGGAAAATCCCAAAGGAATAACAAGTGTGAAAAATCCCAGTCCCAGTCGTGTCGCTATTTTTCACACTTGTTATTCCTTTGGTAATGCATACTCGTACTTCCATCTGCTGAATTACCCAGAAAATCCACAATACTCCTTCAGAAATAATTAGTTGATACTTTTTAAAAAAGTTTTGGGTTTTTCTTGTTATCTACCGATCTTTGGGCAGCTTTTCCATTTAAATATTGTTTATTGTCAAGCAAACCTCATCGAAAAATGTTATGATTAAACTACTAATCAAAGTTTCTTTAAATTATAACTACAGTAACAACACCAAATGTTATAATTGAAATAATTATTTTTAATTTTAAGGAGCATAACGTAATTATTTTAACGAAATTATCCTCCCGGATTATCTTCGGGAGGATGGTTAGAGATCTCCAAGTCAATGAAAAAATGATTGCTAGATGTGGAAAACCCTATGAAATATACTATTCCACGAAATGTAAATTGGATAGCACGTAAAGGTTTGGCAAATTAATTTGTGGATATAGCGTCGTATCTGTGAAATATGGTGTCTTGGGTCGTCGTTATCTGAGGCGCTCTCTTTCGTGGGATTCAGTCCTAATGAGAAAGCGTTGCTTTCGAATCCGTTGTAGCGTCTACTCGCTTTGCATTTTGTTTTGCTGGCGGCGCCTCTCTTTTTGCTCCTCTTTACATATTTCCTCGCATACCCCAACCCACTCCCCTTCGTTTATCCTTTGCGTGTTTAGGCAAATCGCTTTCTGCTCTCAACTGTTTGCCTCATCACCTCATGCCTCTTTCGTGGAACGAATATGCTAAATATTCCACGAAGTCCTACCACAACAGTAAAAAAAGACGGAATCATCCTTACCTACAATTTTCAAAGTGTCCTCCCCTACATTTCAGATGATGTTAGGATATGAGACGAACTGCATAGTGAGTCTAAGAGGTACGATTCCGCAGGGGAACTGTTTTCATCTCTTGGAAGACCCGGGTTCAAATCCAAGTGCCCATAGTTCGTAATTTTTAGATAAAACACGATTTACTAAATCCCAAACAGAATGTTTTTATTTCTTTATTTATAAAAACACGATTATATGAAGAGATATCCGTCGCATTTGCTTCATTTATAAGACTAAAGCTCAATTTTATTTTAGTAAACATTTTTAGTGATAAGTAATGTAATAAAGTAACTTTAAATTCTTAACATCTTCTTTGAATAATTTCTATTTTAGTCAATAAGACAATTAGTGCCATGCAAGGATTAAATGCCATATCTAAGAAAGGATTCGAAAAGTAGTAAGTACGTCATTCATGTAGGGAACAACAGAATTCAATGTGTAGAATATTTTGATTTTGCTATCAATTTATTCCTCAATTTTCCGCCTAACTTATTTACTTCTGCATCACACACACAAAGATTTTCAATAGTTTGTGATTAAACTGCATTTCATTAAACCTACGTAGTTAAAAACATAAAATGATAATAAGGTATTGCTACATCATTTAATGAGAAACTTCTTAGGATATCAGTTTATTTCTTTAGTAACCGTTTCATTCAGTCACATATCGTTCGCGGAAAGAATGAGCCCTTAAAACGACTTATCCTCTCATCTATTTCAATATCGGGACTTTGTGAATTTCACTAAAACATAGATTAGTGCATTCTGGAAGAAATCGTGACGTTTATACCTATTTATTGAAAGAAAGGATGCTTGGTAATTTCCACAGTAGGTTTATTAATCGACTAGTTGACGAATTGAAGAATGACCTTAACCCGTTGACGAAACTAGTCGATTAATATACCTACTGTGGAAATTACTAAGTATTCTTTCTTCCAACATGTGTGTTCCATAAATTTACGCTTGAACATATGAATTTTAATTTATACCGATACATACGTTTTTAAGAAATATTTAAAAACATAAAAACGTGGACGGGACATTTTTGTCCCTTTAAGTATCATGACCGGTTTTTCGTCAAAGATCAATCGTTCACGCATCCACGTAATTCATCCAAGCCACGTTTGCAATTAAAAATATTTTTTGTGTCTTTGTAGCATGCTATTGTGTCAGAATGGACCACTACTTAAGTGAGGAGTTTTCGAGGTTTGTAGGACGAGTTTTTTTAGCTTGTTCCTATAATGTATAACCTTTTGGTGGAACTCGAGTTTTGATTTGTAAGGTTCTTTCTCATAAAAGTGCACCGAATTTTTATCCAGTGTGTCAGAAATTTGTCGCTGTTATTTCTAACTTTGCACGTCTTGTTATTCGCAGTCTAATACTTTATACTTTTTATTCTCCTCATGTATAGATCCTCATTTAAATATATTCATTTATAGATCCTAATTTAAGAATCCTCATTTATACATCCTCGTTTATAGATCCTCACTTTAGGATTCTCATTTATGGATCCTCTGAATCCATAGCTCCTGATGTAGAGTCCATTTGCGCAGTTATAATAAATGCGAATTCGAGATGAACTGCATCACTTAAAACATTTTTAATCTAATTATCTCTCTTTCCACTTACCGCTCTGTAAATCCGTCAGTTTTTAGTCTTCTAAATATTTATTTGACGCTTGAATATCTTATCAAAAAGCAGATAAAATGGCGTGTATGGCAGTCATAACTTTGATGTGAAATGCAAATGAAGAAGAGTGGATCTGAGTAATATAAAATGCACGCTCGGAGTTGATTTTGGGTGCTTTGGACGCGGTTTTTGCGAAAATATCAATCCTACATACCAAATTGTAATGATCTACTTTCAATTTTGGAAAAGTCTAACTATAAAGGGTCACTGGTCGAAAAAGGGAAACTCGACTAACCTGTATATTGATATCCAAAGTTTTTAATGTAAAAACTGCTTTATCAGATATGATTGTTATCGATGATGTGGGCGGTTTTTCTTGAGAAATATTTAATCTCGAAGGTGTTCCAAAACAGTTAACTTCCGCACATGAATACTGTTTTACTTTATAAACAATAAAAAAATACAAAGAAAAATGTATAATGAAAATAAACTTGTTTCTGCAATCACACAATCTGTCATGAAAAAGCAAGAGTTTCAAAAAGTTTTGCGCACTTGACATAACGAAATTTAGAAACGATCTCGATGATCTACTGCAAAGATTAAAATTTATTTTCGATTGCCTTTCTTTAAATGCTTATCTTGACTTCGTACGACTATTCCTTCGAATTTAATTTTTCAAAGGGACCTAAAAAACCGTTTGACTGTAACCAATGAAATGACTTTGACGTGTATTTCTTATGGGAACCCTCGACTCTTCTGGGATCGAACGATTAGGTAAATATGAAGTAGCCTATTATCTGCGGGTTGGAGACTTTTAATAACGCACAAAGTTTAAAAGTCGTCTGGATTTTAGCTCTCGAGTTTAAGGCGAACATATATACACATACCCACTCTTTATAATATAGATATCTGTGCATGGAAAAGCAAAATTCATATTGTAAAGCATCAAACTTTTAATCATCATTCTTCTTAAGCCATACCATCTCATCAATTTCTCTTACTGCAGAAAAATTTTCTTTTCGATGCACACCAAAATACTATTCCTTAGTTTCCTCATTTCTTCTTTGAATAAGTTTTAATGGTAATCCATAGAGGTTTTCCAATAGAGGATTGCATGGAAATGGAATGCATTTATGAATTACTGGATTAGCGATTAGTTAAAATGCAATACTTTGGAGGCACAAATCACACTTGGACCTGTCATACAGTCGCTGAATTACATTACATCCACATAACGGCATCATTAATTAAATGATTGTGTAGCACATATTATGGCATTAACACCACCACTGCCTTTACTAAAATTAAATACTACATTTAAAATCTCTAGACACGTAAATTTACGTATCTTCGAAATAAAGGGAATATCTCTGGCATAAGGCGTTGCCGTGAAACCCAAGAGATCCAATGGCCGTCGGGAACATCCGAAAATAATTATCATTAACGTTTCCACTTTCTTAAAAACACTTCACCTCTTCCGTTTTGTAATCGGGATGTAAACCGTAACTGACTTCTGGTGTTGTGTTTGGGAATCGAAAGTTAATGTTGATTTATCTCTAAGTTGCTTCATTTAGAACGAAATTCGATTTGTTATTGATTATTCGCCGAAACCGCAAAAACCACAGTCGTTCGCACGTCAATCGGCAGTTTTGCACATTCATTCGAAAAATAAAAATGTATCATTCAAATTTTATTTATTTAACTCTTCGCATTATTTACGGAAGTGCACCGAATGAGAGCGACTGAGTGTTTTTTGGAAAAAGTCACATCGGATCTTTTTACTTTTTTGGCAATTTAAAGCTAAACTTTCGAATAAATCGGAATAAGGCTAAAAAAGGTTTTGGAGAATAAGGTTTTAACTAGGGATTCCAAATTCCTACTTTCGGGAATCGGGAAAGGAAAAGCGTGTTTCCCGAAGAATTAATGTTTTAATAACTATTTGATGATAATCTTTAATAGCGCCTCAAACAGTATAAGTTAAATAATAGAAAAGCCATAGAAATTGCGCTAATTTAGAATTTGGTGACGCATCGCACTATTTCAAAGGCATTGAGATATTTTTATTAGCAAACGGAATGCATAAGTGAATAAAATTAGCTAATTGAAAGCCTATCGAGATTTCAAGTGCTAAAATGAAATCTATTTCCATTCCTTTGAAAATTAAGAAATACTTCAAATAGCATTCATTCCTATAATCACAAAACTCAGTGAAAGAGAACATTAATTGTCAAATAAAAAAATCGAGGTAATTGTTACAATCGTTTTGTGAGAAATGTACTCAAGAAAAATTTGTTTGATTTTCGTAGGCGTTGTTCAAACAGCTGAGAGTGTAAAAGCACTTTAAAGGTGAGGGAATGCGTAGCTTATTTTGTTTTTTTTTTGGGAAAGCAAATATTTAGTCTCGTCCCCATTTTCACTTCTGATTATTTCTCGCTCCTACAAGAGATCTTTCACTACAGAATATTTCAATATTTTTTGCAATTCTTCTAAAGGTGCTAACTGCCTTAGCTGATGTAGCGAATCATAACGATCAGCAAGGGGAACTGCATATTACTCGGAAGTGCTGATATTATCTCACTCTATTCTGAATCTGCCATCGTTGCTACAAGTAACTAATGCTTCATCTTTCACAAACAATCAGTCGTCTGTAATCTGATTCAAGTACCTTTTTGGTGGCGTGCAATATTGTGTATTGCACTTTATGTTACAACAAAACGTTATTTCGGTAACGATAAAGAGGGAAAATGAATATAATATATATTTGGCTGGTGCTTTGGTTTCCCATTACGTGGTTGAAATTACCGATTTTCCGACTAAATTTACTCGGGATTCGGAAAAACGAAAACAATTAGTAGTAATGATTTAGTGAAGCAGGAGGTCAAGGAATGTGTCTGTTGCAGTTGTTCAAGAGACAGGAAGAACAGAATTCTGAAGGCAACGAGTAACGTGCGTTATTTTCGTATGATTTTTACTATAGTATAGAAATATGACGTGGACATAATTCTAGCTACGAGATTGCACTACGATTTCTAGCTAGTACATCTGATCCATCAAAGAAATGAGAATAATCCTACGGAAATAATAATGACAAGTTGGCCCCAAACGCTCAGTTAGGACAATTGAATAACTTATTCTTTAGTGCCCACGAATAAAAGTGTCTCCATCGTCAGACCTATTCACTTTCTTTACCTTCGCAAAAAGGATTCATATTCCGAAGCGGCTCTGTTTTTATCCTTTTGAAGCAATTAGCAATAAAGGGCACCATAACCGCCCAAGTGGTTCCAGAGCAACTGCACGTCCGTTGTGGCGACCATTGATCTCGACGCGGCTGCTACAAAAAGTAGTGCAAACGAAGGTCGAAGGAAGGCGACTAATGGGAGTGAATTCTGAACGGTCGACCAAAATATTTGTGTACGAATTACGCTGAGAGAACATTGCGGAATCTCCCGCAAATGTTGAATTCAATAGCTGGTATTTATCGAACAAGTTTGAATAAAAATATAGGTGCTTGAAGGGAGTTGATAGAAATAATGAATTTATTTATTGACAATCGACATCTTCTTTTCTTCAACACTACTAATGAGAGTAAATCGTTTTCAGCCTTTCGTATTCATCAGGCTATTCTCTTCGAAATTAGATTACCAATCGTGTGGCTTTCTCTAATCCAATATTCCAGTGTGTAGTCATCAATTAATATCTCCCTATTTATCTACGCTTCTACATCATTTCTTTTAAATTATTCCTATGAATGCGTACTATCCTCCCTAGATTCCGGGAGCGTATCGTCACAACATTGCATTACGAGTATTTTACATTGATCTAACAATTTAAACCTAAAACCCTGTCAACATCCAAAGCGCTGCACCCATCTATCATCATCACCATCTACCATCACATGCTATGTTGGCTACACTTTATCAACTGATGTAGTCGTTAGATGACACGTGATCCCATGGCGCCTTATTGATATTTCTAGACGCAGCTGTAAAAACTCGTTGAAACTAGCAAATGTACTACGGAAATTAATCTAAATAGAAAGGCCAAGAATGAAATATAATTTAGAAAACAAAAAATAAAATGAGTGAATAAGTGTCGATTCAATTTGATGTAAGTATCTGATAAGACAACGGCGACAAGTCAAATTTAATAGGGACTAACAGTGTCGAACAAAAACGCAGCAACGGCTGAGTGGATTCCTAAAGCCATTAATCGCAATTGTGAGGGTGATTACTTCAAACGAAGCCTGGTACGTACTTCGGGAGCTATGATCCCATCTTCAGAGATGTCATAGCGTCTGTCAATTCCGACGGTTCTGACAATCTTCAGAGACGACTCCATGACGCCTCCGAAGCTCCCGAAGTATATGTCGGGCGTTGTTTGAGTTTATGACCCTCACAATTGCGATTAATGGCTTCAGGAACCCACTCTGACTTACAACGATGGTTTGTTTTTGTTCGAAACTGTCATTTAAGGTAGGTTTTGTTGATTAATAATGATAAGTTAGGATTACTGACGTATATTACGACATCTTTATCCAATCTCTGGCATAATAAAATAGGTAATATAGGAACATCTCACTCTCTGGTTTGGCATCAAAATGGAATGCAAATCCAATACATTTATCAAATATAGGACTCATGCCACTAAATATTCGCTATTCGTACTGCACACTTACTAAGTTAATGTATTTCTTGTGCAATGCAATTTTCATAACTGTCGTATCAATATTCTACGTACATTTCGAGCGCATAACCAATTGAAATTTCAAAAAAATGGCTGTGCCACTGTATAAGAGTGAATGCAAAACAAAGAAGAGAAAATAAAGTCGAAGCCAAATTAAAGAGAAGAAACTCTTGCAAGAGAAAGAAATAGAATGTAGAGAACTTAAATGCCATGAGAACTTGTGGAATTCTAAATGATTCTTTTAAATTTTCCCATAAAAAGAAACAAATGAGAGAAGACAGCCATAAGAAGAAATAATAGGTCAAATTATTGAATATAGAGCACTCTTAAAGCAGAATGCCACTGATGTTCTCTTGTGAAATTGTATGTAGATGCATCGAAGAGCAGGGGATAAATTTAGGGATATTGCGGTAATTTTATTTGTGCTCACAAACATTTTATACCCAGGATTACTTTTATATTGTACAGCTTCGATATCTGAAATCGCACAGAGACGAATGATTTACTTAGCATCCGTGTAAGAAAACAATTATGTTCGGAGAAAGTTTTCCCGAGATAATTACGATCGATACTGGGCCACGAAGGTGTAGTGGATGAGGGAGAGGATTGAGGCTGATATGCGAATGTATGAGGGAGAGATATGAGAGAGATGGGAATGTATGAGGGAGAGGTATGAGAGAGATGCGAATGTATGGCCATGGGTTTAATCAGCGAAGGTGCGTCTAATGAGAGAAATGAGGAAAGTAAAAATCTCTCATGGAATCCATCGGATGGAGAAAAACGGATGAACTCTGACGAACTGATGCGAGACGTACGTTGGAATGATAAACTCTTACCTAATAATGAATGTAGATCTGAAAATACCAGAGTTTCTTCCAATCACCCTTCTAAAATCATACAACTAGTCACATCATCATATGCACACTATAAATGAACTCTGCTATGACCCCTTTAATCGACAAGAATATGTGTAAACCAAGATTTATTTTATTTGGAATTTATATGGGTAGACCGATAGCTGAAAACTATTCACTCCAAATGATTAAATTCAGAAAGTAAACATTCATTAAAACATTCACTATCTAAGTACACGAGAAAGTTTATAATATTTATTTAAGTGGTAAAGAACGAAAACTATAGAGGAAAGATAAATAAAACCAATAAACCAATTAATAAACTTAAATAACGACCTGCTGATGTCATAGACAAGCGTAAATAGACACGGCAATGTGTAGCACAGCCTCTCAGTCGCTGTTGTTGAATCCTTGCTAAATTTACCACATCTCATTCAGACGCTCTCACCGTGTTATTGGGACCTACTGCTGAGCAGAAGAACATTGCAGTACTATTCTAAGTGCGATTTGATACTGCAGCATGGCATATTGCGATGAATAGAGGATTCCAAACTGCGCCTCAAAAGTGATCGAGGCAGTGCGTAAACTCTAGAATCAGGTTCCAAGAAAGACTATCACAATCATCCGTACCTTTGGTGTCCTGTTCATTTGAGGAATTTTGGTTAAAACTTATAGAGTGACGACATAGATTATCCATAATTTATATATTAAGAGATGCAGGTGTTACTTTCTTGGCCTGTTAGTGGCAGCGAAAGGTGTTGCTGTTTAAATAGAATACTGAGGGCGAAGTATAACATTTTAATTTAGTAGATAAGATATCTTTAATACTGACACAGATAAGTACTTAATTCTTCAAATTCTGAAACCATTTAAGTGACAATCAATATATTGCTTTAAAATTAACCTATTCTACCAAAAATGTTTCTTTCTTGGTTCGCGGGAGATTATTAAAAATTTAATTGATTCTTTTGAATTTAGAGTCAATTAAAAATAAGTCATAACATTTTTCTAGAGATAAGAATAGTCATGTAGTTCATCTAATAAAATCCCCTCATTTTCTTTCTATTCCGATGTGACAACATATCTAAAATACGTAGACCTCCAAAGGTGCATCGATAATTTAAATTAAAAGAACGACTTCCGTAAGACGAAAATTTAATTTCTTTTCTGACACAAAGAAATCCAATAAGAGGTATGTCACAGCTCTGCAAACTTATTGGTTGCTGTTCCACCATTACTTGGAATACTAGAAAGAAAACTCGTCCGAGGCATACACTGAGAAAGGCACGATTTCTGTTTCGAGTTGGGGTTCATACAACGTACATACATACTACTTGAGTTGCGCCTTGGCGTGGTATGCGAATTTGTATAAAATAGTTATTCCTTTCCAGCGATGGTAATGCTGCTTACATCTTGACAATAGATTTTGACTTTCTTCTTCAATTACCTAGAATAGTAAACTCCGATACATTCATCACTGTCTCTCCTTCATAAGATATTTTCTGTGCAAATTAAGCACAGTGTAATGCATAGTGTGCTGTTGCTATGCATTAGGCTATAGTTTTTATAGATGAGTTAATCCTTTATTCTTTCATACCTAAAATTAAGATGCCTAATATTTTAAAGTGTGGGAATTACGAAAGTGTTTACAAAGTTATAAGTTAATATAATCGTCGAGAAGATTTTATTCTACTGCGTTAACTATGTGTAGAGTCAGGGATTTTCTTTCGGTTTCCCTTTTGTTTTTAGTCTCGTTGAGTTTTTCTTTTGCTACCTCTTTTAAGAGTTCTCGCCTTCGTTTAGTTAACTTGTATTGTTTTGTGCAATCTTTACTATTTTCGGTGGAATATTGCTTTTTAGACAGTGCAAGGAATATTTCGAGGTAGCTCATACTTATCAACGTTTAAAACTAAAACCTGTTGAAAAGTATCACCGCTATTTTGCTTTGTCAGCAATTATCGAGAAACGTATCTCCGAAATATTCCATTTTCGAAATAAAAAATGATGAATAAAAGCGTCATTCTCCGTGTCTATGTTATCGCCACATTATGATAATGGAAAAATATATCTTTCATCTCGACTAAGATTAAAAGGCTGTTTAAAGTAGAAAATATCTTTGCGCCATATATTCAGATTTGTAGGGCAGACTTGGAGGGAAAGCGCGAAGCGAGGGAAGAGCTCCTCAGGGAAAAGGATCTCGGAATAAAAGGGAAAGTCGCATCCCGTGTTTGCTTCCCAGTGGGTCACGTGTTGACTCTCAGCAAATCGCATGGCCAAGACGGCAAATCAAGCCGTCAGAGAGGCATTTCGCTTGTCAAATTTAGCGCAATGTCCGAAAAATATGCCAAATGGTTTCCTAGTTCACCACCGACCGAGTTAATGATTCCTGCATGATGATACATTAAACGAAATATATGATACTTCATCGGTTTTTCACTTAATTTTCAAAATAATAACAGTGATAATTATATGCTATATGTATCTCATTGATCATTTGATTCGAATATGTTACAAGTTTGGTTTGTCAGTCAGTTACTCTCTTTACGGATGTCTTCAATAGTAATGTAAGCTGTTTATATTGATCATTTTCAAGTAAGAGTTCAACTTTAGCTTACTTCGAAAACATGTTCAACTCAAATTAGCCGTTGTTTCTACATAAAAAAATAAAATTTTTCATTTTAAAATAAGAAATTTCCGACAGAAGTTTACTTAGAAGGTTAAACGTTAGGAACAATCAAGTAAATATTTTCTTACGAGAGAAATTTTAAAATTCCAGAAAAAGTAAGCAACGTCCAATTAATTTTTATTGAGGTAATACTCAAAGAAGAAAGTGTTATGAATTAGAAGTCAATCGTAAAGGATTATAAAATAAAGATTTAAAAGTATTATTTATTCTTCAATCACCTCAACATAGTTCTCAGCAAATATTCACTGCCATTAATTAAAATACTTATCGTAAATGTAAATATGCAGATATGATGGCCTCCCCACTTTAAAACCAAAACAGAAGCAACTCTTTCTTCAATATGGATAATTTTCGATGACACGTCATTGGAATAGAAAATGCAGATGATATATTATTGACATGAAACTAATATTGTCTTTGATGGGAAAGTTAATTTGTACGAGTTTTGCGGGTTAAAGTGTACTTCTGTTAACAGAGGCTCCTATCGTAATACCTCGTTTAAATACTCTGACTGTATTACTTAACACAACTGAAAGTCAGACTCTTTAAACTTGGCATAACCATAGCATTTACTCTATGTGTAATACAGAAAACAATTTTATTTGCAAACATGACGTTGTCATAGACGGCGATAAAGAACGTTTGAAAGGTGAATATTTACTTTTCCCATTTAGTCCTCGAATTACACCCGAAAATACATCGGCGCTACCGTTTTCACTTATTGATTTGCGAATCGAAGAACGAGAATGCCACACCTATATCGCCGAAAAAATTCAGTCCTTGAATAGATGAAGAGAGATCGAGGCTACTAGATTATGCAAATATGCCGTTGGTCAAAATGTCTATTAGGTGCACATAACATCTTGTCACCCTAGATTAGATTAGGTTAAAAAATGCCTCAAATGCCCGGCCAAACGAATAGGTCAAATTCATACTCCGATGTATACTCTGCTGAGGCCACGGAGGTCACGCTGAACAGGTCAGACGGATTCGTCATCCACATTATCATATTCTTCACCAAATATACAAAATTTTGTGTTGTGTTTCGTCCAGTCTGTTATATAATCAAGCTCAGCATTATGAAGACTGTATAGAATAATCGAGTAGTAGTAGTATTGTTAAAAGTGCTTCGACTGCTTTGGTCATTTCGCACGGAGGCCCCCACCGGGAATCGAACCCGGGACCGCTTTCACCGAAGTTGAACGCGTTGCCCACTTGGCTATCCTGGAACCTAGAATAATCGAATCCATTAAAATTGTATTTATTTACTGCCGGAAAGCAGGACCTAATACATTAATTCGAACAACATCGAAGGCTAAAATGTGAAATTATTTTAGGTAAAATTTAAACAATTTTCATCAAAAAATATCTAAGCTGCATTTTTCCAGTGGCGCCATGAATTGAAGAGGAAATTCCTGTCATTTAAATTAGATAAATATCTGCAATCTCTCTTTGTTGCATCCCAACTCATTTATACGGCCTTTTCCGTTAATTTCTAGGTGGAATTCTCCCTCTTAAGGTATTACCTTCAAATCTAAGAGGTACTTTATATCATCCATGACCTCTCTCCTTATAGTTTACGCATCATATATTCATCTAATTTTAGGCCGTTCTCGTTCTGCAAGGAAAATCAGAGAAATAGACGCTAGAACAAGTCGTTTCTAAAATTCATTTTTTTCCGCGAACGATACGGGAAAGCAATCGGTTAGTGGAGTCATGGTGCTTGCACCCCCTGCCACACGCCGAAATGCGGCTTGCAGGGTACTTATGTGGATGTAGATCTAAAGTCTTACTTTATTTCCTTAAGACTAAATTATCCATTTTTCCGCTCCCTCCATTACTTCTGTCAAATAAAAGCCATTTAAGATTCCTCACAGTGTATTTGAAGTACAAAATACAAATGTATATCCAATACGTATTTTAAATGACTTGTAATTTAAATACTACCCATTACTAGCAGCTGATTGTGCGAGGTAAAGAACGTCTCTTCCGCACTGTTAAGGGAAATGCATTGGTGAGGGAGGCACGTGGTACTCCACTTAGTGACACCAACCACCGTCAGAGGTCGTCGTCGAGGAGCCGTACTATGCGCAGTTTCTCTATTTCCATTATTTACTTCTGTTTTACCCAGGGTTGTAATCACATATTTATCACGTCTATACAATCTTTAACTTCGGAATATCTCTTTGTTTTTTACCGTGGAATTTTAATGTTTCATTTATTAAAAGTCGGGCATAAATTCAAATAAAAGCCACAGTCAACCTTTCGATCCGAATTCTTGTGTTTGTGAAATGACGTAACATTTAATGCCTTTTGAAATGCGAATTACGAATTTTATGTAATCCAAATCGAAAAGGGAGAAATATTTAATCCTATTTGACTCTCGATTGTTTACGGAATTACACTATTGGTCAATGCCTTTCCAATGTTTAGATTCTTTGTCCTTTACGTAAGCACGGGAAGTACATATGTGGTCATTCATCCGATGGAGGTAACTGTTATTATTTCAAAACGGTTTTCGACTCTTCTTTGTTTCAGTTAGGGGAAATAAATTGGTTTCAAATCGAAAACGAGGGAAAAGTTCTGGAGCTTCATAATATATGGTGCCAAAATTCATTTCCAGGTTTGCTGTTGAATCATTCTGATTGCACAGATTAAAAATAGACCCAGCGTATTGTGAAAATTATTGAATTATTATAATTACTGATTTAAATCATAACTCGACTTCTTAGAGTTAAAATAATGTGACATTCACCGCCATTCTCCGATTTTGGCCTCAGAAGTATCCTTGATGATCTTGTAAATAAATCGAATCAATGACAATAAAAATCAAATAACCAAGACTATACACAAGTTAGATCTGAAACATATTTACTACTCGCATTATCATCCTTAAATCTTGAATGATCTTCCAAATTCTCGAGAAAAACTTTCCCTTCGTCATTCTTAGTATTTTCAAAGTAATACAACTCAATTAGATTCTGATTTTAGCTAATTTTCTTTCATGATGTAATAAATCCGGCCGTATCCCCTTTACGATAGCATGAGAGCGTCCCTTGTTCGATTCCCGGTGAGGCCCATGTGTGCGAAAAGACTTTATTTACTAATATACTAATATAATTTGCTACATAACTTTATTTATCAATACGACTATTAATACAAACGAGTGTACACAACATATTTTGGAGCGAGCCATTCTACGCTAGTAGCGAGGAAAGAATATCCCAATTCCAATATCCAAATAACATTATAACGATATTGTGGAAGGTTAATTTCACGTGGACCTAAAAGCAGACATTATGAAAAACGATGCAATAGTATTCCTTTGCGTAGACCCCCTGATGATGGAGGCATTTCCTCTGAAATGTACATTGGGACTTCGCAGAAATCGGTATTCCGGAGCATCCCGTTTGTCTCTTAACGCGAGTTTCGCTTGCCGAAATACGGCTTACGGAGTGCTATTAAACCTCTAAAATATTAGTCATGACTTAAAAATGACCAGTTTTTTTAAATAAAATGGTGAGAGTTACGATCAGCAGAATAAAATAAAATTACTAAGGAAACGTGCACTCGCCAAATAATGAGTGAAGTCAACGAGGAATCAGAAAATTGCATTCCGAGATGAGCAGTTAAGTTCTGTGAAATGCGTGCATAACCGATGAATCACCCGCAAATAGAAGAACTTTTAATCATTCAGAAAGACTTTTTCCTGGCAAACAATCTGGGAAAAATTCTCTCGAATCGTCAGCCGCCTAAGCTCACAGAATAGAGACGTTTCGGAGCCCGACTCGGAAGCCATTCGCGGAGTTCACATAGTTTACGCAACCCTGAGGGCGGCCGCTATTCCGCGAACTTACCTGTACCTTTGATTTTTTCTAATGCCGGACTTTTGTTCTGATAAATGTGAGGAAATTTTCATTAGTCGATGGAAACTGAATTCTTTCTCAAACAACTGAGCATGATCAGTAGAAGGTGAACACCAAAGTCGCTAACTGTAACGTTGTAGGATTATCACGACTGCAAAATTGTAGCATTAACTTAGTTAAGATGAACCAAAATAAATCAAAATCGATAAAATTCTTAAGATAATGGGTCTGCAAGATTGGGGAAAACTTACAATTGCTTCTTCCGTCGACTTTGAACGGTTCGACGTCTTCCGAAATTAAGCTTTCATTCCCGCTTTCCTCTTAAAAGCATATCATAAAGCTTGCCATAAAATTCCCCATAATTCCTGAAAAGCCGATACATCAGATATTGGTCCGTAATCACCCGTCGTTAATGCATGCCCGTTCTTAGCAACTGTTCCTTCACTTCAGCACCACTCGAATTCTTCTCAATGATTTTCGATAGAGAATGTCTCATCTGCAAATGCTGGGAAAGAGCTATACCTAAGAATAAATCCGCGAACTTTCCTCAAATGGAGAACTTTTCATGTAAACTTACATTTCAGATAAAGCTTGCGAAGGAATATATTTTAGAGCATTAGTACGATATTTATATTTTTACATTTTAATCAAACAATAGGAGAGGGAATTCATGAAAAATAGCAAAAATATTAAGGAGAAACATTTAGAAATATCGAGAACAAAACCGAAACACGTATCTAAGCATAGTATTTAGCATCCTAACCTTTGCAACAAACCATTTAGAAGATAAAGAGAGGAATGTAAGATAATAAAAGACCAAACGCGATTATTTTTATCTGTTACAATTAATTTAATTATCTTCTATGATCTATAGTTAAATGCAGCCAATTTACAATGACGATGGCTGAAATTGAGAGACTTTATAGTCTCAATTTTACCCAAAATAAACACGTAATTGATATTACGCATATCGATGTGCAAAGTCAACCTTTCTTTTCTATTCCTTCGTTAGGCACTTATGTGTGAAGATAAATTTAATTTGGAAGGAATGGTGGTCTGTAAAAATTCTGCAGTCCTTGTATTTAAGCTTCGACCAATCAGGTGCAGTCTGTTTATGACTCATCAATCTTCGCATTCCAAAGGGAAAAGGTTAGATTATAAATAATAGCAATAAATAGCAGCCTCAAAGTAAATCACCTTTTCAAACCCTTTCCCATTTCCTCAGCCTTACTGCCAAGCGTAAAAAAATATGAATTATATGAAATATATTCTTTTCTGTTTCTTTAACTTTTACACAACGTTTGAGCCCAAAACAGGTCCTGTCAAATAAACCTAGTGGAAATTGCAATCTTTCTTTTCCTTCTTCATAATTTAAATCCAAAAGTCGAATTAAGCACGATGAGCTATAGATAATAGCCCAGATATTTTAGATACATTATTCTTTGTTTAATAAATTGCAAATTGATAATTTTGTCACCAGATTTTTGATTACTCTATAATTTTAAAGCAAATTTTATCAGAAAGTCACCCATTAATTCGTATACAACTGTTTTTCACTTTTTTCAAGAGAGAATGAGAGGAAAGTTAACAAAATTCCCTTCAGCAAAGGCCAAAGGAAAAGTTGGAGATATTCGCCGCTGGAAATATCTCCATAAGCAGCGTGGAGTGCTCATCCGTAATATTCATTTAATCCCACCGCTTGTATCATACGCATTAATCTCTTCCGCCTCACCCTTTAATGCATCCTATTTTGCTCTCTCTTTAACCCGCTCTAAAACCTTCCATATGCACTCCTGTGCGTATTCATCGATTGCTTTACTCCCATCATTATTTGGCGGCAAAATTAAATAGACCTCTCTCCGTACTGCACTTACGACAATCACCGATTACACCTACTTTAGTTATTTATAATATACAACCATTTTATATTATAATATGCTATCATCATAATCAAATTATCTTACGTGCTTGAGGACTCCCGGATAACCAAGTGGGCAACGCGTTCGACTTTGGTGAAAGTGGCCCCGGATTCGATTCCCGGTGGGGGCCCACGTGCTAAATGACCTAAGCTGCGGAAGGACATTGAAAAATAAGACTAAGCAGGTATTTGATGGAGGAAGAGAATTTTAGTCTCAATCTCGCCAATCTAAAGACGTTTTAATACATATTATTATTATTAATATTTTAGCGACTTTAATTACTGTTACTAAAATTGAAGCAATATACTTATATTTTTATTATTTTCTACTGCCGTTAATTAATCGATAAAATTACTATTCCTAGTTGATTTATGGTTCGATATTTAATCGGAAACATCGGAACTCTAGATTCCAGTGACCAATCATAGGAGCCACCAAGCGAATTGACGTGTAATAAGTTTGCACATCCACTGAAGTGGTATTTAATGGAGGACTCTGACCGGAAAGAGCTTACTGAATACATTTCAGAGGAAAATGAGACAAATTCAGATACTCGTGACTACTTTATGTGATTTCTTTGAAGTTGTTTCTGTGAGTAGGTAAGGTAAATACCTTTCAGCATAACAGCAAAGAAGTAACAAGACGTCAGCTCAGTCACAAGTCAAGAGATTGGTGTTTAAGATGTACTCTGGCTCTCGCACTAATGCGACCCAAGACAAAGGATGGTTATATCTACGTTACTGTAGCGTTGTATTTAATAAAAGCGAACATTTTATTTATTAACTGTTGCACTAAAAGTCCTTACATTACGCTAAATATTATATTTAAAAGTCTACCGAAATTTCTCATTTACCTATTCAATGCATGCACCAGAGGACTGGTAATCATAATTATACATGAATGATAGATTTATGGTCGAGGTAAAGGACTAACGGTGACTGTTTTAGCAACGAAATATAGCTCCTTGTTCTGTAAACAGGAAAGGGATTTTAAAAGGACAATTAGATTAATCTACGTATAATTGGTGCTGCGCGTAAGCACGGCTCCTGCATAATAAGTTATAGTGTGATTCTCTGTATCGTTATGGCGCACAAGGTTTTGGAAAGGTCAGCTCGCGACCAGCACATGGAAAAAAGATGTACTAAACAATGTTTATAGCAAATGAATTTACATTTGTAATAAAACGAAGCGAGTGAGTGGAAAACAGTAAAATTACTTATTGAACGGCATTGAAATGTATCATTCAATTATTACGTATCGTTATCCCATTACTGCGAACAAATCCATCATTCCATTGTTATGAGCACTTACAGATTGTCACGGAATTGTTTTATAGATCGGCAATCCGAAAAAATCTCCGCGCCTTGGATAATAAAAGCGGTGGAGGTTTATTTAATCATTGGCATGTGCTTTGGTTGTTTTCCTCACCGTACACACATTTACCGCGATGAAAATATTTATTTTCCTTCTCCCGTCCCTAAGGAGTAAACACTGAATTTACGATGGGCAATCGTCGATGGCTTTTCTTGCGCTTTCCTCCGCTATCAATTCTCTCGAATCACACCGCTGACGACTTTCATTCTCGGCATCGTTTTCATTACTTAACGTTCGTTCTTTCAATTCCACCGTTCGCTTTCTCACTCTGAAAAACAACCCCTCTTTATTTCTCTTCTTTATCAGCAACACCTTTCGATTATTCACTATATGATTCAACGTCTAAAACATGCCGTTTGTTCGCCAGTCTATTTCTGAAACGTGTGTAATATTAAAAGTGGTGAATAATGACAAAAATAGCTCGCATACAAACGGACAGTTTCTCTTTCAACCTTTTCCCTAATGTTTGTTTATACAATCCTCGTTTCTTCCTTTCGACGTTCGGGGGATTGCATCTAAATCCATATAAATACCCTGTGAGCCATCTTTCCGTATGTGGCAGGGGGTGCAGGAATCGTGAATTCCGCTATCTATTACTTACTCGTATCTTTGGCAGAAAAACGCATTCTTGAATACAGTCTCATACAGTAAATTCTAGCAAAAGTGTATGGATAACGAGGTGTGTTCATACCCTATTATAAATTAAAAATACTAACCGATTGTTACGTGTAGAAGAAAAACAGCGATCAAACATAGAAATCGCAAATAAAAATACATTATAAGCACATTCATCCATATATGAATAGATTTCGTACAGTGATAACGGCATGACTTTAAAGAATTAAACTGAAAATATCTTATTATCTCTCTAGGGTAAGAGCTGCGATAATTGCATTTATAGCCTGCGATTTCGAAACCAAAGAGAGGTATAACTTAGTACCTGTACTTCTGTAATTTATTTACGAACATATTTATACTTTAAAACGCATCTTATTATTTGCATCTACGCAGAAGTGTGCTTGTGAGGAGTTCTCAGATCCAGGGAGCTATACTTTGGTCTGCTGGAATCTTAAAGCCTCTCACACAAACTGACTAAATTCACTTTAGCATTTTGGTCAATTTTTTAAAACAACTTTTTTTAAACTTTCATAATTTATCAATAACCATCAATCGTAGCGTAAGCTGCTTAAAAAAAGTAGATACGAAAATATTTGTAGAAGAAAATATTTTGATCCTTAAAAATTAAGTTGTTCTTTATTATTTAAGACTAGTAAACTTTGAGTAAACCGTGAGCATGACGTAACTTAATTTAGTTTAAAAATATATCTATTATCGTGTATATCTGGTCCTCCTAAACACAAAAAATTCTGTCATAAATCATAATAACTCAATATATATCTTACCATTATTTATAATATTTATTCTACTGTTTCCATGTCATGAAAGCCTACTCTACGTATATTTCTTACAAAAATTATAAGAACCGATTGCCATCGTGCACTTATATGGGATAATTCATGAAATCAACATTCAACAATGGCTTTAGTCGTCAAAGGGATGGGTTGTTTATTTCCCAAATATTTAACGAAATTTCCGTGTGTTTTATCAAAATCCTCGAAAGTTCGGATCTATATCAATATTACACGACTAAAATAAGAATCTATGACCATTTTCCTTTCTCGTGACACTTTTCTCAATTTCGTAGGACTATTGTTTCTAATTTAATTTGGTAAAAGAAACAACCTCTGCAGGTAACGAAAACCTATTTACGTACATTTCTTATGGAAAAGTATACTAACTGATTATCCTCGTGTATTTGTATGAGATAACTCATGAAATCAATTTTCAACAATTGCTTTGGTCGTCAAAGGGAAGGGTTCTTTATTTCCAATTTCTGAAAAAAATTACGAATCTTCCGTGTATTTTATCAAAGTTCTCGCAATTTCAAAATTTTATGAATGATTAGCGACTAAAATAAGATTCTATGATTATTTTCCTTTCTAGTGACCCTTGTCTAAATTTCGTGGGACCATTGTTTCTAATTTAATTTTGTAAAAGAAACAACCTCTACAAGTCATGAAAACGTAATTTACGTTTATCTCTTAGGGAAACGTATTATGGGCTCCTGGGTTCGGACCCGGACCTTTACAGAGATGAAAATAGTTTTCCTGGGGGTTTCAGCATCGTAGAAACACAATGAAGTTTTTTCAGATCTCTAAGTCAAGCCGTTTCTGAGATAAATAGGGGGACGGACAGACGAACCGACGGACAGACATTTGCTTTTTATATACATATATGATGCGTCGATAACTAAAGGTCATACTGCACCATTTACTTGTTTAGGTAGAAAGCTCTCTGTTGTATCGCAGCATTGCCATAGTGACCACATAATCGCGTTAGAGGCGGTTAGTGGTTACTTTATTTTAAGGTAGGGCATGTGATTAAAATTTAGTGTTTGAAAAGGTTATAAGAATAGTGTTAAAAGTCTACTCATGGCTATTCGAGCACAGATGAATATGTTAAAATAAATGTTGTCGATAGTTAGTACACGATGCACTAATTAGTAGAATGAAGAGTAAATTAATTCTGTTTCCATATACTTCAAACATTATGGGTGATTAAATGAAAACAAGGACTGCAAGGGAAAATTTCATTTAACACAACATTAATTTCCACGTTATTTATATGTTTCAATAGCAACAGCGATTACTTGGCTTATTAACTTTGGAAAAGTCTGATATAAATAGGTTACACGAAATTGTTTCTCAAATATCTCTCGCCGTCATTTCATTATGAATTTATAAGTATTTATCATTAACAAACTCATATTAATTACGTTAATTTTCTACTCCCTGCTTTTTGTCGAAACTGGGACTTACAAAGTAAAATATTCATGGAAAAAATTAATTCATTACGATGGAGCAATTCATTATGTTTGCAGCGAAGTTTAAATGGCTCTTTTTTAATTTGGCCCAACAAATTCATCAGCAGCCGCTGATCGCAATGCAGACAGTTTAAATATTCAGCCCACATTCGAGTTATTATCGGAGTTCATTTTGGAAGCTTTTATTTTCTGGATGACTTGTGTGCACGCACATTTGATCGTAATTTACAATTCTCTGGAGCGCCACCTGCTATGGTATCCAATTTTTCGCGGGAACAAAAGATAGGGCGAAGAGGGAAAACGGAGAGAGGTATTTTTCACCGAAGGGGAGAAAGGAAACAAAAGAAGATAAGAGGAAGAGATAAAGGTATTCTGCGAGAGATATGAATAAATACTAAAAAAAAGGCGTTCGAGAAGAATAATGCCACGTATTCTGGGGTTTAAGTGGAGCGCGGTCCTCGGAGATTTCGTCCTCAGAATGAGATTTGAGAGAGTCATTAAACGGGTACACGAGATATGGGATCGCAGAGACATCTAGCGAGAGACTGACACGTCTTCATCTCGGAGTAAAGAGCCATTCTCCCGCAGAAATGTTGCGATGTCCCTCAATCTTCATTTTCCTTTCAACATTTACTACAAAAAAAAGAATCCTCTTATCAGCTGTTGGGGAATTGTTATTTATTACTCGATGCTCTTAATACACTCCTCCATGGTGTCGCAGAACATCGTTCTTTTCTCGAGAAGAAGCACTCATGCGTTGAGGGAAAATGCTATCCATGTTGAACTTAAGACAAAAATGAAGAAGACATAGGGATGATGTACTTTAGCATGAATTTACATCGCTGCGTGTATACTTATAACAGGACGTTCAGCAAAATTAAATAGATTTCCACTCGGTAGAAAATACGTGATAGAAATATAAAAGCGTTCATATTGTTAGTTCTGGTCCACACCACAATTTCCGAATTACATCGAAAAATTTAAGGAAAAAAATAAATGCTGGTGTTACAGAAATTTGCATAAAAATTTCACATCTGTTGCAATGAAGAAATAGTCTGAGTAAAGGTATGAATATGGTACTGAAAACATATTTCAGTTAAATGTTAATAGATGCTTTTGTGTAGAAATAATCATTGTAATTGTACATTCGATAAAGCGTCAACTATAAGATCACCAAATAGAGTGTGGCAGTTTTTACAATTATCTTGAAAGCATCTACTATTTCCATTTGGGTACACTACATTACACTATTTGGGAGAGTAAAATGAGTAAGGTTATTCTCCACCACCTTTGAAAGTAACAAGTATGACAACTATCAAACCAAATAACGACACTGATTTCTGATTAGATATTTACAACAGAGCATTGTTTCTCTTAGAATATCTGCGTCTTTCTAAGATTGGAAGGAATATGTTAAGCAGTGTGGCCAGCCAAAAACCGAAGGAGGTTTAAGCATAATAACATTGGCAGTGGACTGTTTTGTGAAAGAAAGAAAAACAAGAAATTAAATTAATAGAACACATTTTACAAATAAGCCACATCTGAATCCTGATCAAAGAAAAGCATAAGATGAAATTCTGAACTGAGTGGACGAAATGCATATCGATGTTGGTTTTAATTCATCATTCATTCTCATTGACAGCTCTTAGCCCATTTGCTACTATCATTCAAGGTTGATGATATGTTTAACTGACAACATTTGAATTAAAATATCACCCCCACGTTGGAATTTCTGTTGTCCATAACAGGTAAACAAGCCTACTTCAGAATTAAATTCCCTGTTTACAATTTAGTAAATATTTAAAATCAGAGCATAAGCCCAAAATTATTCCTTTGTAAATTCAATGAGTATCTCTAGTAACTTTCCCCACACGGCAAAAATTACTTCAGGTGACTAAGCTTGTGATATATAGCTTAACAAAATATAAGCCCATAAAAGCTCAACCCATTGAAATTGTTATAGTCGTAGCTCTTTGTCAAAATCAGCTGCAAAACAAAAGATTAGGACCAAAGACAACTAATGATGCAGTTAAATCCTAAGGCGCAGGACCAAGTCTTCTAATTTTTAACGTCCAAACAGTAATTCCTACAGCGCTATCTTTAGTATTCCTTTTGTAATGCGATGTCTAACACTGAATTAGATAAATACAATTCTTTTAAACTTCAACAGCACGATCATGTCTGCTTCATTTAATTAACCCTTTGCCTTTTGCGTTTAGAAAGCAATGTATTAAATATCTAAGGACCCTTGCGCTAGATGAAAGAAAAACATTACGCCTATAATAAACTTTTGACTTCTTATTGCTTTACATCATGAAAAGTATGGAGAATTTAACCCTCTTTTACTGACTATTATCTCAGTACACATCTCCTTTTTCCCTTTGTTACGCCGAAATATCCTCTAAATTTCCCTATATAGCACCGCAAAATATACTGCAATTGTACGTGACTGAATAATCAAGCCCAAGTCCTAGAATTGCCATTAAAGCTTGAGGTGAACGTTTCAAGATCTTATGTCTTACACCAAAAGCCAGTAAAACCCACAATAAAGCATACAAAGGTCTTAAATTGGCCGCCTGATATATGTGACGTAAACTAAAGTACTTTTGACATCTGTTAGCATTAAAATTGAAACAGTTTGCTTATTAATGGAAGAATAATTATAATTTTTTCCCGTCACCATAGTCAACAGATAATTTAATCTCAGTGTCTCCTATTACAATTTTTGTCACGATGAGAATTAAACCTTATGAAATTTTAATGATTCTCCGACGAGAAATTTCCCGGAGAAAGTTTTCACCTTTATAAAGTAGACGGTGGATAAGAAAATAATTCTAAGGCCAAAGCAATGAGGCCTCCGAGAGTTTTACTTTTTGCGATGGTGAGGGGAAAGTAAAGATACGATCGCGGTCCGTGATTGCTTTGTTTTTGGAGAGTGAGCGATGGGTGTTCCAGGGAGCACAATGCGTGGGTGTGCAAGACGTAAGGGCGGGGTCAGGAAGGGACCGCCGGAAAAAAAGGTCGGCACTTGCTAAAGTAGGTTTGCAATGATGGATGAAAGGGCGAGATGCGGTGACCAATAGAGGAAGGGATAATAGAGGAGGAAGTAAGAGGGAGGCGTGAAAGCGAGCAGGCAGCCGTGTTCGCATTCACGGAGCATGATGGAGGAGGTAGATGTGTGTGTCGTTTGGGAAGAAGAGATTTGTAAAATTGAAAAAGTGAAACTGGTGGTAATGGAAGACGCGGAGGCTGTATTCTGAAGGAAGGAAGTATTGAACAGAGAGGAAATCCGGGAGGTCTCTGATGGGAAAGTTAAAGCTCGGCAGTGGAGAAGGGCGGCTGCTTCCCTGTGGAGCATCATCATTATTTTATTCAAAGTAATCCTCTGTTATAAACAAGACGATTTTAAGGAATTGCAAAACTGGTATCGCTTCCATATGACAATGCTGTCGTATTACCTTGAATCAATTTATGAATCTTTAGCCTCAAAGGATGAGAAAAGCCTCAAAACAGAAGAAGTGAAAAATAACGCCATGGCTGGGATTCGCACCCACGTCTCTCCTTTTTAAAGGAGGTACCTGAATCATTCCGAGTCAATTCCTCTCTGTTAACGGGATGCTTTACAACCGACAAAGAAGGCGTGGTACTCAGTAACCATTAGCACCCATTAGCAATACATTAACCACCGCTTCACAAAGGCATATTGCCTCGAACCTATTTCAATGGTTGAAATACCTGCCCTTAAAGTAGGAGATCTGCGGTCGCATCCCATCTTTTTCATTTCTGTTTAACTTTGGACTTCACCCAACATTTAAGGTCGAATATGAAAACAGTATGCACGACTATAAAGGTGTAAGGAATAAATTCACAGCAACCTTACTCTTTATGTTAGTCTGTTTTAGTAGTCAGTACAATTTTTCTACTATGCTTACAAATTTTCCCATTTATATTTATGCACAAAGCATCATTCTTTATTTTCTCTTTGGCATCCTGCATAATTCAGAATACATGCTTTTGAATTGTATTCGAGCAATGGTGAATCAAATCATTCGGTAAAATCATATAACTGAAAAATTGCAATTAATTCCACGCATGTGCATATCCAGATTTAGCACTGCTTAATTTTCAACAGTTGGTGTGAATTAGTGTAAGAGGAAAGAGTGTGTGAATAGCAGAAACAATGTTACATAACTGAATTGCTTCGTGATATGTCCATCATCCCCCTAAAATTTTTATTCACATTCACTCACCACGGTACTTAATACGAAACTGCAGGTTGGTTATTAAAAATTGGTTCTTAATTAGGACGAAATGTCTTTAGAAAATTTGGTGGCTATGCTACCAAATTCGAGGAATACAAATTCACAGATATGTTTCCATGTTTGGAAATTTTATCAGTAGCATACAGGAGAATTGAGTTAAAAATTCTAAAGCCTGGAAAAATGCTGGGAAAAAATGTACCTCTAAAAATGCACTATGCCGATTAGGAAATAAATATTTGAAGCTTTTCCCTTAAGGATAGAAAACTTTCATCATGATTTTAACGAGAGGTCGTGAAGAAAACCGAAAAAGGAAAGACAAAGCGACCCTGGGTTTGATGTCAGTCCTCTACAAAGTTCTGCTAAAAAAGCATAGTGACGCATTTCAGAAAAGCCTTTTATGCATTTCTCAAAAACATAGTCGACCGTCACCCGAGACATTGATACAGGACGCGATTTTATTTCAAGAAGAATTTTTATGATTCTGAGCTCTACGCCGGGTCCAGTGAGATGTGTTTCGAACTGAGGAAAGTGAATATAAGGTGCTCGAATTGTTTAAGTATGTTTGGGAAAGGAAGGCATTGGTGACGGATTTCAGGTATCACGTATACCTTATAAGGTCCTTCCGAGTTCATGCCATGGGGATGTATGTTAGGGCAATCCAAATTTGGGGTCCTTCGGAATCGTTATTACATCTGGAATCATGTCGTACAAGTTCCATAACCCTCTGCCGAGAAATGTGCGTTTTAAGAACCAAAAGTTGGAGTTCTCTAAATTATTTTTGTAATAATAGTGAGAGAATATATTTATTAACAAATTCAATGTTTTTCTTCGTTATTATTCAGTAAAACTAGTTTTTTTTTTCATCCTTACCCTTTTTAATACCAGTCTATACAGAATGTAAGCAGCTCTACTCATCTGTATACATGCACAGACTTACCGATGTGAATATAAACGTATGGCAAAAATGTTTTGCTAAGTTATTTAGAAAACTGATAAAATAAAACAAATCTTAATATAAAAAATACGATTCTTAACGAACACTCTGCGTTTGCCCTGAGTTACAATTTGCTAAATTATGAGGAAGTAAAAATCAATCCCGTTCAGCAAGAATATATACTGCAACCTTAATTATTGCTTGGAAAATGTTTGCTGAAACAGATAATGGGTTCGGAGTAATTTTATAGAAAAAGGGAGTGAACGACTGACAAAAGAATTCAAATCTCAACTGCGACATATTTATGGCAAATGGCATGAATATGAAAACCTCAGAAATCACATTCCATAAATTTTAATTCCAAATATTTTATGGTACACATGAGTTAATCTTCTTTCTATTGAAAATTGGAAAAGTATCAAATAGTGACGCATCTGAAAGTGCCTCTAAGAACTTATGTAAATGAGAAAATACTTTGAATTTTATCCATCTGAATCTATGTACATCCCATAAAATCCCATCACATAAAAAAAAGCATAAAGACGGAAGTTTCATACATGTACGGATGTGAAAGAGCGAAAGGAAATGAAGTTAAGAGGAAGAGAACAGAAATACTGAAAGAGGAAAAAGGGAGAGGATAACGCTTGCTAGGTAATTTTGCTGGTTGTTATGTTGAAAAGGAAGAAAGGCATAAAGAATGAGGAATAAGAAAGAATGGATGGGGAGGTGTAAAGGAAGAAATGGAGTAAAATAGAGGGAGATAACGGTGGCCCGAGAGGAAGGCCAAAGTCCATCGGTTGTTCACTGAACTGATACAAATAGTGTTCCGAACATATCGTAGAATTTTGAAAAATACTTCGATCTTAAAATCACCAAGAGTAGACGAATGAATTTTTCAGTATATTTGAAGAACTTTTGGTAAAAAATCAACATTCTAGAAAGTTGAAGATTATAAGTGGGAAAAGAGAGATGCTTTCGGACGGAGAGAGAGAATGAAAGAATTGAGTTCGACATTTGGTATGAGGAGGGAAACGTTGGAAAGCAGGAATAATCCCGGGGTGCGCCCCTTTTCGAGGAAATAATGCTTCTTTGGTATATTTCAGATTAAAATAACTTTAGATGTGGCATTTAATGGCTATTATACGTATACTATTTACCAATAACTACCGTGAAAACCTACAGTCGCTCTATGAAAAATACGGCCGCAGATTTTGTTATTCTCATTATTAAATGATGACTATTGTATGGCTATTATCGAATCGACAAACCCTTTGCGTAGCACAAAAAAAAACAAGCGTCAGTTAATGTCTTTCCAATTTCAACGAACTGAGATTTTGGTTTACTTAACATTATTTTAGGATCATCAATAGAGATATGCCGTTATATTTATCTTATTTTGAAAGGCACTGGAAAAAAGTACCAAGCAAAATATTCATCAAATGCCGCTGAAATCCGCCAAAAGGCGGCTCGCTGATTTGACATTGGAGTTGTAGATTGGAGCAAATTCTGACCAATATACATAAAATAGGTAATCCATTACAAAGTACAAAATTTATCTCACTTAATATCCTTGGTACGAAATAGAAACGGGTGTTTTCGGCACAAATGAAAACAAGTGGCAAAATGCGTTCCTAAAGAACACTCCTAAAGAAAACAGAATAGGACAGATTTGAAATCGAAGGGATAAGGAAACAATAAAACATGAAACTACTATATTTATATATACTACTATTATTATAATCAATACTATATTTATATGACACTGCTGTATTTTTTACGAGTGGGCACTTTTCCCTTTGTTTCTCCTCGGAATGACGTGAGTGAAGATATCCAAATATGTGAGGAACAATATGAAAAACACTTCAAATGAATAGTTACCAAACGGAATGCCATTACATGGTATAACTCAGAGCTTTCAAATTACAAACAGGATCGAGATGAAAGTAAATTAAATATATTGTATACATCTATGAAAATAAAAGCAAATCCCTTTAGTGAAGTGGAAACAAAAATAGATCGACTGAACGGGACTAAAATAACATCAAAACGGCATACGAAACAGAAAATAGAGAAGTAACAGCATTGGAAGATAGCAGTTATCTGAAGATTGAGCAAGAGCACAGAGTATTGCTCGTATCTGAGAAAAAAATAAGATTTAGGGGAAATGGTATTGAGACCTATTTCGTAATTTTTGCATCAAGGATATGCCTTTTGATGGACCAAACCAAAATTGAGATCCGGAGAGAACAGGCATTCGATTAATTAGACACTTCGATTAAGCAAATGCATGGCCAAGTGCGTGAGACGGCGGTGGAGCTCACAAGATGAGTTATCTCTTAGGGTTAATTACGAAGCGGGCGCAGATGAATGAAGAGGTATGCGTTGGAAGAAGGATGTGTGCGGGACTTGAGTAATCATCATCCTCTTACTCACTCCTCATCTTTAATACGAAGCTTAGGGTGAAGATAAAATTAATTTAGAATGAAACTTTTCGTCGGATTTTTTTTATATTGACAGTCGAGTTTGGAGTTAAATAAAACAAAGTATCGATTTCTAATAAAAATAAGCTGCGTCAAAGTTTAGCACGTTTCATCCTGCGTTCAATCATATATTGCAAAAAATTGTTTGTATCTGGTTGGTATTTTATTAAAGGCCGAATGAAAAATGTGCCTGTTCTTTAGCAATTCTCAACGGAGAGCTCACTTCGAAGTTTTATTTCCCAAACAGTTATAACTGATCGAAACAATATTTTGGTATAATATTTGGACACTTTTCTGGATTGAAAAAATTTTTAAAATAAAATTCATCACTCAATAAAAATCCTTATCAATTTTGTAAAACAACTTTTTCTCTGCAGGATGTAGCATGCTAAAATGTGGTGCAACTTGTTTTTCTTTACATCGCTACTTTAGTTTTTGTCCGACTCCAAACTCGAGTATTCATAATAAAACAGAAGATTTAAGTCGTGCAATAAAACTCAATTCAATACGTGGACAGATGCTGTAGCAAATTACATAGGTTCCTTTGATTAATTAAATTTCACGGAAAAAGTCTGACGTACTGATTTTGTTCAAGTAGCTACATGTTAGTGCGGTTCAAAAGTTTCTTTGGTGGCATAAGATGAATAATAATAACTCGTCTTTATTTATGGGCGAGATTGATGGATAGCAAAGACGTGTTAAGTGAGTGACCTCACTCAGAAGTGTTGCTAACATATTAATGATGATATAGTTGAAAACTGACAAATGAGGACGTGAACCATCGATGTGTAACATATGTGCTGCATGAGAATCCACATAGCGGTACTGGAGTTGCGCATTGCCTACATCAGGAAATTCGATCGGACAAAACAATTTGATTCACTAGGCGAAATGAAAGAAAATATTTTCCATACGACTTGGAGTCCCTTGGGAAGTAAGAAACAAAATAATTCACTTTAGGATATCATTTGAGAGATGACAAAAATGTCACATTGAGTGCCAGGAAATTTCACATCCCTGGTCTGGGGAAAGAGTTCCCAACCGATTGTTCTTGTATCATTGAGGGTGCTAAAAGAAAGGTTTGACGTTACTTAAATAAAAGCTTTTCACAGAATGAAAATTTAACGAGAGTTTGAGTTTAGACTTCTATAAAGTACACTGGAATCATCAGCGGTATTTCTCTCGGATTTTACTCTAATGTTCGCCACTTTCAGAGAGACTTCGTGATTTTTCTTCATGCAATCGAAATCTTAGAATAGAGAGCTCCAAAGAAAAGTTCCGGAAGTATATCCACGCTATTAAATCTATGCATTTTGCAGTAAAAAGACTTCTCTTGCTTATAGTATCTCGTTTTACCGTTGCTTTTTTTCTCGCTTGACTTTTGGTAAGAATCTAATATCAAGAGTAATTATAAGTACTGCTATAAATGAGATCTCGCAGTACCTGCAGTTGGCTTGCAGGGAGCTTCAAGTTCAATCAACGTAAACCTAATTACATGTAGCGAACAGATGCTCAGAGGATATTTCAATTTCCGGACCACTACCTTGATACGAAGAGAACTAAATTCAGAATGTGAGCGAGGAATTTCACTTTTCCCGTTCTTAAGAGCTCCACAACCAGTTTACATTTAATTCCACCTCTTAACGTAGTTGGATTTTGCTATATAAAAAACCTTCTCCATTTAGGTAAATGAACGCATACTTTCAAAACTTATCCCACATCTAGGTTGTCAAGTCATAAAAAAACTCAGAAACATTGCGACAGAGCATTTTAATAAGAGATTTAATAAAAAAAATCAATAATCATGACAAAGAGGTGCGGACTTGTACGCATTAAACATTCCAAGATAATCTCCAAAACCACCCAAAATGTAGGTATCCATTATAATATGAAATGAAATATTTTAAGTCAACATGTCCAGTATTTTATTGGCGAAGTTGATGGAACAGAAAGAATTCCATGTATTTGGCAGTTATTTCGGTAACTAAGCTAACGGTATCTCTTCATTATATCAAATATGCCTGCAGGTAAATTATAAATATACATTATATACATGTATAGAGTCCGAATTCAAGGATTGTTTCAATAACGGTCCAATGAGCCTATCTATGTTGATGGATTGAAAATTTGGTCGGCAAATATAGTTGACTATAGCAATGCGAATGGAATCCAATTAAAATATCGGTAAGTCATTCTTAAAGATTGATATCGTACGTGAAATTCCTTAGCTTCTTCATCAATCTTATCCACCGAAGAAAAGGCTTCTCCAATGACTCAATTTCTCATTGACATCCATACACTCATTAGTGTATTGACTACCGTCCAATTTTCTTTGAAATGTACCGGTAGGCCAAGTTGGCAATCACCACTGAAGGAAAATTTGCCGCCTTCAAATAAGGAAGATTTGCAGACGAATTTGAAAATATCTGATACTAACTCACTGGTAATATTTTCAAAATAAATATAATAATATTTAATAACAAGTAGCTCCTGCAATCGAGGAAAGAATATTCCTCCAGTACTTCCAATACCCTTAATATAAAACATCTCCTCGATATAAATGTTTGAATTTGAGAATACTCATTGAGGTTTATTAAACGACTAGCCAAAATTTTCTCTTACACTAATTTTACGAAATGGAAATCAGGGATAGGAACGTTTATTAGCAAATATATTGGTGTAAATTTCAACATCTACCATTAATTGCATTTTCTTCCGAGATAACGAGTTAACTCACTTAAAATCTCTTCGGGAATAGCAAAGAAGCGCCAAGCTCTTAATACTGTACTCCTGAGATGTTTTAAAAGTTGTTTAGCTGATGTCTGATAGAATAACTATAGGTACGAGTGAATGCGTCAACATCGTTCGTATTTATTGATAGCTTCTGGTGCACGTATTTGCTCTGCAAAAATTAAATCGCATCAAATAAAGCGTTCAGTCGTGGTTAACGTAAATTATAAAAACTCACCGTGAGAGCTTTACAACGATATCGAGTTCGCATTTTTACGTCCATCCATCACAGAGAAAAAGTTGCTTTACCAAACCGAGAACAACTGTTTCTAGTTTCAGAGGAATAATTAGGAACTTTTTTTTACAATTAAAATGAGTATTTAAATGTGATATTAAAATTTTCTTACGATTGAAGTAATAATTTCTGAGAAAAAAAATTTCAAAGTCATCGCTCCGTTTCACATCGCGAAAAGCGGGAATTTTTTTGTTCTACTTGTGAAAAATCCCCAATTGGGTAAAAACAAAAACATTTGAATGATATGGTTGAACGCAGAATGTTAAAATTTGGAACCTTTTTCTGTGGAACACCGAGTTTAGTTTATACAACTCCTAACTCCATTAATTTTTAAAGATAAGAATATTTCGCACGAGAGCCCCCACCGGAAATCGAACCTGGAACCGCTTTCATCGAAGTCGAACGCGTTACCCACTTAAAACCCGAGTATCTAAATCGAAACATCCTACATTATTATTATTATATACAAAGCCGTCGCAGATAGACTTGTGTCTGGTGGCGACGTTCATAAAGTACAACTTTATACATTACAACTGCTTCACAATATAAGCCCACTATATACTATGAACACAATACAAAAATAAATTCATATATAATACAGTGTCAATGAATAAAAACATAAATGAATTACCACCCAACTATAATTAAAATACATCATTAAGATATTTACAATGTATCCAGTATAGTACTACGCTAACTAACATCAACTACATTAATTTTATGTACAGAATTAATTGTCATGCAAGACTTTTCAGGGTTCCTGATAGGCCTTCACGGCTACCGTAGCGGCCACGGGGCCCACGAAGTCCCCACCGTACATCACCCTACCAGGCGATCCCCTACTCGACTCACATTTCGTTTACGGCAGGTTCACTCGTCTAATTTGTTTAATTCCCCCACTTTCTTGAGAAAAGCTTTAACATTCCTTGGGAAAGGTTCGAAGACTTCTGCAGGTAGACCGTTCCATTCCTCTATTGTTCTATTTAGGAAAGAATATTTACGTTTGTCAGTCTTTTGTTTAATACAACTAACTTTAAATGTGTGATCATTCCTACCTATGTAATCTTCTTCATTAATTCTATCACGAATTTCTTTAAACGCGGGCTTCCCAACATATGCCTTATAAAACATCGACAATCTCTTTTTCCTTCTTCTGGCTAAATTAGGCTAAGAGTTTTACGTACATTAAACAGTTTCTATACAGTTTGAATGTTTTCTCAGAAATAAATTGTTGCTAACTCATGTTTACTTATAACATAACCTTTCGGGCCGATTAATGAAAACTTAGTGCTTTTTGGCATAAGCTGCCCTCAGCCCTGCCCGCGATACCAACGTATCAACCTTAAACATTTCAAAGTAGAGTTTAACCACATATTATTCGTTTCAGCATCCCAAGAAAGACAAATTCATATTCAAATAGCAATCTTTAATATTCATTTATCTCTTTAAACTTTCCGGGGAGAGGTCTCTTTCCCTCTTTTAAAGCAGAAACCACATTTTATTAGACTTGGAAATGTCCCTGAAAATGCACTCGAGTCGTAGCGCAAACTGGGTCAAAATAATCCGTTGTGTGAGACTGCGAAAGTACGTACAAAAGAAGAGGCGATCGAACGTTGCATATTCCAGTTATTGGAGATGATTACATTCTGTCGATGCCGAGTGTCAAATACAGGACATCGAAAATGCCTTTTCTTTGTATTTTTAGTTTTAATGGAATTCTTCGAACAAAACGAAACTAAAATAAATTTCGTAGTTATCCACAGCCTTATCCGAATGAAAATAAATAAACGAATATTTTTCTTTCGAATGTGATATTTTTTTTTTAATCCCTTCGTCAAACCTATACTTACAAATGATTCATGGTTTCTGTGGAAGCTCGTGTAATTATTTTCATCCGATAAGGCTGTCAAAGTTAATATTTCTACAGCACTACTCCAGCGCACGCTTTTAATCGAAATGTGACGAGAATTAAGCACAAAATGGGTGGTCCTCGTAGGAAACTGTCGCTGTCAAATTCGTCTTTAGATTCTGTTCTTTTATGTAAATATATTGACATATTCAGTATAAAATCTGTTCTAAAATTGCTTCAGTGTTTCAGAATCGTTAAAGTATTTCCATTATGTTTTCATCAGTATTAATGAAGACTTAAATATTATTGCGGCGAAAACATACGGACTAAGCCGTTTTCATCGTGGTATGTAATGAATGTTCTGTAAAGTTTATTCAATTATAATTAACTCCACCTATTCTTGACGATGAATAAACCACGAGAAGAAAAAATAATTACACAAGAGGTTATAAAAATCGGGTAAGGAATAGTGTAGCGGATGGAAATGAAAATGTTTACATCGGAAATTTTTCCAGAAAACCTCGATGGAGGTTAAATCGAGGAAAAGCCTGGGAAAATGATTTATTTTGACTAATTTATAATTCAGTACATTTAGGTCATTCGAGATATCCATGAAAATAGATGAAACAGCCGATATCATTCCAATTGGTTATTATCCTGAATTTGTTATTTTCTTGAATGAGTAAAGTTATACAATTGAGTTTGTTCGCTATAGCACAGACAACTAGGTACTATTCAGAAAAATGTACAGAAAAAAACAGAAAATTTTAAATTCTAAAGAAACCAATTATTTGCACTACATCAAAAGATTTAAAAAAAACAAATGAATAAGCACCGCGGAATGAGGACGAACTTTAGACGTTGGAGGAGAAAGATCTACACACCAAACATTAATCACCCCGCTGATCAAAGTATTGATGGTGTGTGAACTTTTCTGCAATATGTTCCAACGCCTGCTAACCGAGGGGCTATAGTGCAATTACATAAATAACTCACAGAACCGGAAAATAAACAACACCAGTGGCTCATCACTCAATTCAGTCTGACAGAAGTAAATTTCCCAAATCAGCAACGATGCTATGAAGTAATGATAAAAGATATATTTAGAAGAAACAAGAATGTTTGTAAAAAGATTTCATGTACAGTTAAACGATAAAAATTCCCTTGTAATTTTTTGGGGAGGATTTGTAAGGAACGATCTAAGAATGAGAGAAGATCAATCATTATTTAATCCAGGATAAATTGGATGCATTTTAGACATCCGGTCGAGAGAATAAAGAGAGAAAGCAAGAGTCAGTTGACCTCAGAGAAGTGATGGAAAGTGGTATTGGAATGGGGTTGGGTTGGAAAGCTAGGAATTCGGAACTGAGAGCGCAAATAATATTCACTTTTATGGGTAACAGGAAGCTGATGAACCACATAACAAGTTTTATATTCAAAGGAATACAGTGCACAAATACAGAGTGTATTAAACTTCGGCCATCCATAGTTATAAGTTAGGAACGTAGCGGACCAAATCTCCGCGGACCAAAATTCCGGGTGCCAAGTTAGGATTATTAGGGGATTATAATTAATCCACTCATTGAAATGAGGGTATTACAAAATAGATTTTTAGTCTAATTTTAGTCCGAATTATCTAAAAAGAAATGTAACAAAGAAAATGTTAAGTCCTTACTTGATGGAAAGAGACCACGGAAATGTTATTGATCAAATTCACGAAATAAAGAAAACAGCGTAACTGAAAATGTTTAAGCCTAAGCCTAAGAAAATGCTTGCATACGATATATGTATTTGCAAAGCAATGACTCGTTCGTTCTGTAGAATTAGGTGAATATACTCATGTTATTCCTTTCATGAATTCGCTTCTCTCCAATCCCACAATGCACTTTTCTCTGACGTACCTTTCTTTTGATACGAGCACTGTCTCCACCAACAACACACGCCTTTCTTTCTACTCTTTGTGCCATACATTTCCGGAATTACGAAGTTTTATCCTAATTTTGGTTTTAAAGACACTGTTTAAGATTCCGATTTTTCTTCCCCTCGAAATATTTTATACTCATTAACTTTTCTTGAAAAATCGGAATTTCACATACATTAAGGGATTTGTCAGCTTTCTCGCGGGAAATATTAAAAAGAGATTAGTTTACTGGATTTCGACTTGGCAATTAACAATGACGAATATAAATCTGGAGATTTAAATTTTATTAAAATTTCACTGAACATTTTGAGAATAGACTATACTTTACTTTAGGTAGACTATTAACTCTCGGGTTTAACTTGGTGGTATCGATAAATGTAGATTTCCATACTATTGCGTTTCATCTGGTTAATATTCACTGTGATACGTTAAAAAGTTGAGATAGTGCAGAAAACAGCGACAAAATATCTCCAAAACGAATAAAAAATATCTGTGAGTGCAACAAAAATGTTAATAAAGCTAGGCTGCGAAACTTAACGAAAGGAAAGGAGTATTTAAAGGTTATGAAGTTAATTTAACGGCAATCCTGCAGTTGATAGGAGTAGGATAAGAAAGATAAGCAGAAAAGATACGAAGGGTGGGACTCAAAGGGCTTACACAGTTAAGTACTCATTTTGGAGTAGAATTATAGAGAAATGAAAAGTACTTCTTTAGACCCGCATCCTTCCCAACCTTCGAGACGAAACTGAGTAGATTACTGAGGAAATTTTTGATTCAATTAGGGCAGCTTCAAGTGATAATTACATGTTTTTATGAATAATATATAAATGAATTTCTATCGTAAAATATACCAGGGCAGTTTCCCGTTTATTCTCAGCGGAGAATTAAAAGTTGGGAAATACAATACTAACTGTGACTTGTTGGACTCTCAAGGAAAAAATAGGTAGATATTGTAGCAAATGAGAAAGAAAAAAAATTTGTTAACGCAACGAAAATCCCATTTCGTCTCTTCAATTGTGAGATCACAGTGGCAGACAAAGGTTCACTTTTAAATGTACGTGTGGAATATTCAAACGAATGATTTCAACTGAGTGTAGAAAACAAAGGCGTAGAAACTGACCAAATGATAAAAAGAATACGGATGTAAATCACAGTAACCATAGTGTTCGATACATGACGACATTTACTTTATGCCCTAACTTATTGCCACAAACCCTCCAAAAGTATTCTCCTTTCTGTCCCTGCACTGATGAATGCCTTATTTTCTCACCTCTTTTATTGCAAATAAGTAACAAGCAACCACCTTGCAATACGCAAAACTGAGCTGATTTAGAGACACTCCTAAGAAGTCGTCCTAAATTTGACATCGTAAACACAAAATGTTCCAATTTCCTCCTCTTCATATGATATCATTAATTATTGTTCCTATTTTCAAATAGTCCTCTATTTTCCGTGTGTTTGAAGGGAAATGCATTAGCTTGGGCTCAGTAATTTGTTTGGTCGTCAAGAAGACCGGTCGTTTACGATCTCAAAATTGTCATGTGTTTTACCGAAACTTTCGCAATTTTGAACAGAAAACGATATTCCACGGTCAATATAGAATGTGTATTACATTTCACATCTTTTGGTGTTTGTTTAAATTTTTTGCGGCATTTCTTTCTAATTTAATTTTGCAAAATAAATGGGAAACACAGACTTTTTATATCACGTATTTCTTATTACATGCATGTAAACTCGTCTGGGGGTCGAGCCAAAGGCAATGATGTAAATTAAAAGGAGACTATTATCTGTGCAGAGAAGATATTTAAGGATCTTTAAATTTCGAAAGTTGTACAAATTTTGGCTCTCGAATGATAGATGTACATACGCACACATATTAGAACTTTCTATTATATTTTATCCACCTGGTCCTGTATTTATTGGCATTGATTTTATGTAAAATTAGTAAAGATGTATCCGAATTACTGAGGGAAGGAGTAAAACCAAGCCCCTATACCCTTAGAGAGTCGATGGAGATCCTTAAATGTAGGTGACGAGATTTTTATGCTGAGAAAGGAGTTGTAGTAATGCAATGAACACACCTTCGCTTTCTGAGAAGAATAAATGAAGAGCTAGGTTTCTGCTGGCATTAAAATGTTAAGGAGAGTATCCATAGAAAATGTCTAAAAAGAGAAGGACTTTAATAGACAGATAAGAAGCTTAGCGAAGAGGTAATTTACATGACCGTTTGAAGACAAGGCGGAATAAAAGGTTGATGGATTTAAATTAAGAACCTTATTTTTTAAAAAACCAAAAATAAATCTCCCAGTAAAGCAATTTCGATGCGATCGTAGCCTTCGCTTGAATTTATTCCATAAGGAGTTCGCTTTTTCATTGTAATAACTTAACTGCTTTGAGGATGAAGCGTTCTGTGCAAATGTGACCATATATGGAACAGCAAAATTCAATCTCACTAGAACTAAATTCACAATTCGTTCATTTTGGTATAGTTTTCCGGAACGCGATAGTAAACAAGAATAATTAGTATAGTAAGTAAACAATAATAAGTTCATTCATAAATTGGCGGAATATGAACTGAAGCTAAAGCGGAGAGCGAAACACATTCTCAAATCAGTTGCTTACTCTTGCCTCTGCTAAGACAAAACTTCAAATAAAAAGAGGGTCCATGGTAAAATAATTGATAAACGATGTTTCTATAAATGATTCGAATTAACCTGAATTCCCAAAACACCGCTAATTATCAGAACTAGTTCATAATTTTTCCACAGGATGTTTTGATATTTTTCCCAACCAGTTTTAATACTTGTGACGGATTAGTATATATAAGAGCTTTCCGGTTTTGATATTAATCTATCATGAAAGTGTTGACCAAAAACTAATGCCCTATATTTTTTTTTCTCAAAAAACAATTCATTTTACAAAAATAAAATTTACACATATTAAAGGAATGACGTTTTATCTGGTCAATGTATTTTTCTACTCAATCTCCCGCAAGTTATATTGGCTTCCCTTAACGATTCACTGGGGCATGTATGTCCAGTCGGAACCAGTCCTCGCTTTGGTTACGGACCCAGGTTTTCACTATCAACCGCCTTCTGATTCACTCACCCTTCACGACCAACCAACTGTACTCCTACCTACTGCAGATGTTTCATACACTTTGCACAAACGTTTTATGAATATTCCCTACCGTTCCTGTCTCAGAAATTCAATCATTGCACTTAGTCTGTAACGTTTATCACGGTCAGACTCCATTTTGAAAGCTTTCAACAGCCACGATGTCTGCAAGAGAAAACTGAAACTATGCATACACAGGTGGATCAAAAATTTTGAACCTACAATTTCAAGTTACTAGCTTTGGTTTTGGCTAAAAAAAAAGCCCAACCTTCGTATTAATACAATACGAGGGTTGGCCAAACAACTCTTGAGAATTCAATGACGTTCGGATATGAGTGAAGGCCCACGTGAAAAACGCAAAAATCCAAACACGTGGTTTTGCTGGTGGTTAACGAGAACCTGTTTTATAGATTGCAGAACTGATGAACTGATACATACTCGTGGTAGAATCGCTAGATAGAATTAATTAAGATATTCTTCGATTATTTTCTACTTTTTCGAATATTTCTGATGGCATTGCATTAAAAGGCATACTTTGCGTTACATTTGCAGGAAAATTTTTTATCTTATTCTAAATTAACGTCACAACTCAGACTTAATAACTCCAGGCTGATCAATTATGATAACCAATAAATTCTGAAGACCTCTAACGAAGCACCAACGCCGCATCGGATGTGCATAAACGCTGTCGCCATCGAGAGCATATATTCATAGGTTCTGATAATTTAACTACATCAATTGAAAACACTGACGGAGTTCACTCAATTAACCTGACCTATTTCAAATTTTTATCGAACGCAGTTGAAAAATATTTCCAACAATAATTACGGATCTTTTGAGATGATTATCAATGTTTTACACGTGCTTTGCATTGCTTGGCCAATGTATATACGTGTTGGCCTCTCATGAATTTCGCGAAACATCTTCATCCTTTTGGTCCGCTGGGGATCTTCGACCTGCAAGATGACCTTCTCCAAATGGGTCCTGACCTCACCTTGTTGCGTATTTGACCTAAAAAAGCCACGGATTTCAGATTCATGCGCTTCCCGAAATTCACTCTTTTGATGCCGCCTCGATTGCAGATATCACACGGATGGCAAGATTATTATTATTATCGGTGTGATTATTATTATGTTGATATGGTAATTCGGCCGTCCATTTATAGATGGCGTAAGAAACGGAATTTGGAGCTGCTAAAGGGTACAATTGGCGAATCACTTCATTTTTGAATGCACGGATCATCGTGCAGCGCTTTGTTCTCGTTACAATCCATGAATCACGGCTTTATTCGCATTCGATCAATCGCCGCAATCGGAATGTCGGTCCCGATTTGCGAATTAATCATTCCCATATTTTGTGTCGCGCCACTGCGAGAGTCGAGAGGAAACAACTCTTTTAGGCAATCATAACAGATTCCTAAGACACTGATTACGTTTGACTCAATAATTGCATGACGGTACTAATATTGCTATAATTATATCTTTAGTTTACCAGTAATCACAGCGCCTTCTCTGCTGACATAACTTCCTATGTTTCACAGAGGAAGCAATACTTTATATCAATTTCATGGTTATTACATAAAATAAATGGACATCAAGCTGTCCGTATGTAACTGGCTAAAGTATATAAAAATTAATTAAGTGGAAGAGAATTTCGCTTATACTGTACTCAAGCTCTCCAAAGGGCACTTTACAGAGACAAAACATGTACACGAAAAGTATAGGAATGATAAAACTAACATTTAGCGTGACTTAGTGATATTTATTTTTCGGTGTCCTCAAAAACATTTGATTAGACAATTACAGTAGAGGTGTAAACGGTTGCAATAGACGAGCAAATTTGACAATTCCCAAAGCAGAAAAATATGAATAGCCGGGACTCGAACCCGGGACCTTGGGGATAGGATGATAAGCATTCCGCCACCGCGGCCGGTAATATATTCTTAACCTTGGATAAGGAAAATAACAGACTTTTATTCCTTGACACAGGAAAAATTAAATTATTTGGAGCAGGATCTGAGATGGAAATTTTAATTGAAGAACAGGTGCATTAGAAATTAATGATGTTATTGGAAAGGGCAACTGAAATAAAAAGTATAGCTTGAAATGTAGATGAGTAAGAGAAAACTATCACTGGTGAAACAAAAATTTCAAGGAATTCTAAAACAAAAAAAAATTAGATATATGAGGAGGCCAATGAATGCCAGAATGGATGATAATGGAATATTTTTAAAAGCGAAGAATAGTTTCTTCTTTAAGGCATATGCATAAAAAGCTGAAATTAGTTCAGGGTTGTATGCTTAAATATTAGAGGATATAAATAATTTCTTTTATCAGTTCAATTTCCATTGGAAAATATTTCAGTATGTGCGGTCCTGGTCATCCTGAATTGGATGTGATCTTCTAATACATTTTCAAAATTATTAAACGAATATTGTATTAATTGAAGAAGTTGTTCATTTAACAGACTGAATATTGAGTTGGAGTGTCGTTGTTTCCTTAATCATATATATATTTATTTGGTTTAATGGTTTGGATACTAGAATTCCCTGGTATTTGCCACCTACTTACACATATGAAACATTTTCTCCGATCAATGGTGGCACGGAGTTTTTTATCACTCTATATTTCCCCCTTGAGAAACCACGGGAGATTCACTTACCTAAATATAAAGGTTTCTTTCGGCAAAGTGGAATATTTTTCCTAACCTTCCTGGAAGGTCACAAACTTATGGTAACGTCATTCAAAACCAAAATCTGTGTATTTAACACATATAAGTACGTCTTCTGTGCGTCCAATGCGGTATGTTTCTCTTTAAGTAGAGAAGCAGGTGCCATTTCCTCCTATTGATCTCTCAACATCCTGTTTGCCCCAAGAATCTCCGAAGGCCTATTTTTCTATATAAGCGCATAAAACGGCAATGCACACCCATTCAATATGATGAGCAGCCTTTAAGATGTGACTTTCAAATCTCAATCCCGACTGCGATAAAGTTGTTTGCCTCCGAGCGAGTGGAAGCGTGGCTATGGCAACAGAGCGGCTGTTTTACGACCGCCGTCACATCTGCGGCACACACGCACGCTCGTTATTGGCAGGAATTGACGCCGTGGCCCTGTGACGGAGATTTGCGCAGAGACGCGGAACGCTAAGGGAATCAACAAAATGGCATGCGAGGAGAACGCCTCGTTAATTGGCCTTCCATTTCAACGACGCCGCCACCTTTTCATAAACGCGCCGTCGCTGCGATGCTCTATGAGAAAAAATTTGATGATTTTATCATTATAAACTCAATTATAAATAATAGCGCTTCCTCCGAGAAGGAAGAATTTATTCTTCCTCTTTCATTCGTTACACTTCTAACGTCAATTTCTTTAGTAAAACTGAAGCAATCAAAACCCGAGTCGCTAAATAAAATACTGTCTTTTTAAATAGTTTCCGGTCATAAACATTTACGTTTAAACGTGTAATGATTATAGCAATTGTAAAATAAGCAATGTATGGACTCAATCCTAACTATTTACCGGAAGAAGGGAAATTCGTTTCCATAAAACATTTCCATTTATTTGTGAATGTATGTCGATGAAAAATTTATTTTTAAAATGCGCTGATACTCCTTAATTCAATTTCACTTAATTTTCCATATTTAACATTTTATGCTATAATCGTTTAGTAATGATTTGCCATAATGCCTAAAATGCTATTCAATGAGAATGCAAGTAGTTTTTTGAAAGTAAAAACCGAGGATAAACTGCTTGGATATATGAGATTCTATAAACTGGAGATATTTCAAGAATTAAGAGAAATATAAACAAAGATTTTTGCCTCAAAAGGTATATTTCGCAGAGGACTTTTACCAATTTGATTGAAAATAATTTAATCAAATTACGTGCTTATTCCGAAAGGAAGTGAGTAATATACACACATGTATTCTGATTTGATATCTTTATATACGAGCGGATTGTCTATTGCTAAATAAAACAATACATAGCAGGAAAGTTGCAGTTTCGTATGAGGAAACACAAACGGCTAACTTGTCGCTCTTACAGGAATTTATCTTATGCATTCACTGTCCATCATTTCTTATTTATTTTGAAAAGCATCAAAAAAGAAACGTATTTAAAGTTACATTCATATTGTCTTATATTTCCGAACAAATTGATCTCTACAAATGCCGAGCTGATTTATAAAATTCGAAATGTTTGAGCAACGAAAAAGGGACGATTGGTACCTCGTTATGATTCCTTTGATGATTACTTTTTTTACTATGAATTTCTTTCACAGAAGTACTCCGACGAGTTACACTGACTGGTTGGAAATGTATTCAAAATAATAGTATTATTATGTTGATATGGTAATTCGGCCGTCCATTTATAGATGGCGTAAGAAACGGAATTTGGAGCTGCTAAAGGGTACAATTGGCGAATCACTTCATTTTTGAATGCACGGATCATCGTGCAGCGCTTTGTTCTCGTTACAATCCATGAATCACGGCTTTATTCGCATTCGATCAATCGCCGCAATCGGAATGTCGGTCCCGATTTGCGAATTAATCATTCCCATATTTTGTGTCGCGCCACTGCGAGAGTCGAGAGGAAACAACTCTTTTAGGCAATCATAACAGATTCCTAAGACACTGATTACGTTTGACTCAATAATTGCATGACGGTACTAATATTGCTATAATTATATCTTTAGTTTACCAGTAATCACAGCGCCTTCTCTGCTGACATAACTTCCTATGTTTCACAGAGGAAGCAATACTTTATATCAATTTCATGGTTATTACATAAAATAAATGGACATCAAGCTGTCCGTATGTAACTGGCTAAAGTATATAAAAATTAATTAAGTGGAAGAGAATTTCGCTTATACTGTACTCAAGCTCTCCAAAGGGCACTTTACAGAGACAAAACATGTACACGAAAAGTATAGGAATGATAAAACTAACATTTAGCGTGACTTAGTGATATTTATTTTTCGGTGTCCTCAAAAACATTTGATTAGACAATTACAGTAGAGGTGTAAACGGTTGCAATAGACGAGCAAATTTGACAATTCCNATCTACAAAAAAAATATCCAGTAAATAAGTAAATATTATAGACGCGATTCAATTTAATAGAAGATTCGTCATGACTATTAGAGAAATTTACTCCAAGCTGAAATTGCCGGGACGGATATATTCGAAAGAATATCTCATCAGGTATCAGTAATTGTCTTTTAAATATAATATTACCCCACTATTCTATCAATATTGATAAGATTCTTCCTATTATCGCTTATAAATCGAGCAAAAATTACCTGGAGTTATGAGTTCGAATTATTAAAGTGTTATTTTGTATCGGGGACTTGAAGTCAAATTCTTGAAATGAATCAGCATAGAATAGTAGCATGTACTTTCCCTGAGAGTAAATTGAGGCTGCTATGAAAGGTAATCACAATCCCAAAAACTATGCGTTCATGAGATGAAATGATAAAGAGACTGGTTCACAGCCAATTTCGAGATAAGTTTCTCTAACGATCGCTGAATTTGAATTCAATAGACTTGTTTCCACCGAATCCAACTATTATTGCCTTTTGTTCTTCTATTTTCCACTTCTTTTTCTACCTTTCTACCTTTTCTGGTATTTTCTTTCTAATGCTCTGACATCCTATCTTCATCCTATTTTTATTTCATTTTACTACACTTACAAACCTACATTGAGGCATTCCTTAAAACCCAGCTTCAATAAGTCGTAAAATGAGGAATGAGGCTTCATTGTAATAACCGAAATCCTCGAGGCACGCATTTATTTATTCACCTATTTATTGATTTTCGGATTCAGATGTTAATTAGTTAGGCGTTGCAATTAGTTGGCGTTGCAGTTGCAAACAAAAACAACATATAATATAGCATGAAATAGAGGCGTTGAAATAGGCATTTTCTATAGAATGAAATAAATGGAATAAAGACGAGCAAATTGACTCTAATTTGTCTAGTAATGTGATACGTGTTTTTTTCAGTGTTCCTGATAGTCCTAATTAATCACCCATTCTATTAGCTATCAAGTAATTATTACTATTTAATATCATTACTACTATGCCTCTTTACTACTAATATATCTTTACTACTGCTATATCGTTATTATTAAATATCGTAATACTGCTAAACCGTTATTACTATTCTATATTATTACCACTTCATTTGTCTATCCTCGGTATTATTATCTTTTAATATCGGATATAACTGGAAATTAGGACTCCAACTACAAACACGAGATATTCTTTTGAAATTAATCTCGAGGGGAAGTAAGAATTTTTATTTATTTAATTGTAAAACGTTGCAATTTGGTCGCTGGACCAGGTGGCAACGGTCGGCCAATTTGCGGCAACATTAGGGTTTGTTAGATAATGAACCACTGGAATTCTTTAGATTCTGTGATTAAACAAAAAAATACAACTTTAGCGATTAATTTTGCCACGTGTTCAATAAAAAGTTGACAGAGTGAGCTCGAATTCGCAAGAAACAGATTTTCAATTGGTCGCTTAAGCGTTTAATTAGGCGCAACCGATAGCAGTTTCGTCTAAAGTTAGCCGAATGCCGCCAATTTATGAATTTGCCAACGTTTCGCTGTGAGCGCAATCTCTTTATAGATGCGAAACCTTCTATCGACAGATTTCAGTCGCCGATAGCCAACGAGACTCTCATTTATTGCAGTACTATCTTTCCAATGATAGATTAAAGATCGTTTTGGCTAAGCGACCACATTCTCGATGAAATATCGACGTATAAAATGCTTGTGTCTCCCAAGGATACAAAGATTGGCACGGTACTTATTGGTCCAGATGTTGACTGTTGAGATTGAACAGTTCTCTTCATCCTCTGAATATGGTAAGGTAGATGCCGAAATGCGTATTAATAATAATCCTTGCAAAGTGCAGTCACGGAGAACCCTAAGCCCCACTGGCTACTATTAGGAAACTAGTTTCCTAATGGTTGGTTTGCTTGCAAACTTCTGCTTCTCGAACCTTGTTTTCTATCTCTAATATTGATGACTATTCAATAAATAGCAATCTTTGTGAAGGACAGCAACCCCATTCATCTTACTTATATACTTACTTATACGGACTTGTACGTATGTACATATGAGATTGGGAACAGATAGCAAGATCCACAGTAGACATGACTATTGAGACCTCGTTAGGAACTAGGAGACAGTTATTTTGGTATGTATAAAGAAATTATAAGAAAAAAATAATTCGATATATCGAATATATATATATAAATGTATCGATAACCTCGATACATTTAAAAGTTTTTTTCCTGAAGGTTCGCTGTCGAATAGGAACTGCTATTAATATCGTGATAATCGTGAATTCGTTAATATTATAATGTGCGGGATAAATTTATTAACGCGACGCATGTTTAGGATGGAATTGATTTTGTAGTACTCCATGTTAACTACAATTACAACACTTTTAAATTAGATTAAAACTACGAAAGCACAGTTTAGATGCTTAGTCCCTTCATCGCGTAAATTATGTAAACTATTTTCGTTAAAATTTCGGTTTCTTCGTTCTTAATAGTAACCAAATTATTTACCGAGATTAAGGAATTTCCAGACTGTCGCATTATCAGAAATCTCAGGTAAAGTTGGGACAAGCAATGATTTATATCGATCTGGTCGAATCTGGTGTCCAGCAAGTAATGCGTATTATAGCAGAGGCTGAGGAGGGAATATACAACATCGTTTGAGAGATTAAACGCATACAATGTGACCGCCGAAAGATTCTGAGAGCGCGCCCGTCAAAACGAGACTCGATCCGAATGTTTTTCTGTTTACTGCATTCTATAGAGAGGACACGTGCGAAATATTTTGACAGAATCAAGTTCCAGGACTCAATTTCCTTTGCGCTAACAATGGATATTATGTTAGCTGCGCTGCAAATCTCGACACAATTAGCACGACCTTTCAAAGGCCCTCCGAAGCAGAGCACACATCCTTCCTGTTTGTTCTCTTCCCGAGGGCGGGTTTCAGGGCCCACTCACCGCATTGACACAACTACGCTATCATAATTACGATTAAAAGGGCCAGTTGTAAATGCAATTTCATAATAATGTGTCTTGTAACTCTCGTTAGGTTTATGATTCACAAAATCACCATTTAATAGATGAGGTCGCCTAATTTACTTCGAGAAAGCAAACTCATACCTCACTCACTCACTTCCCACCCCTTCAATATCTTTCTCTAGTAATCCATCCCACGTCAATCCATTCATTTCCTCTCCACGTTTCAATTCTTCAATCGAAACACCTTCATTTCTCGCAATCGTCAACTCTTCCTTTGTTTTTTCATCAGCCTAACGTACTTTTTTAGCCATCTCTACTCTCAATCTTCAAAGCTTTACCATATTAAATAAGATACGTTCAGTGGCATAACAGACAATCAAGGATCATAGCCGCAGAAAATAAGGTTTTATAAAGTGAGGTCTCTACAATTTGCATTGTAGAGATGCACTACAAATCCCTGCATTGCGGCTATTGTACGGCCAATCATTTTACCCCTGAGAACACATAAATGCGTCTTAGACTTCAATCATTGACTCAATAACTAGTATTTCACCAGTCTCATTTACAGAGTTCGTTATGATTAGTTCATTTCATGAGAACTTCCTTAGACATTGATAACCCTGTAATTATTTCATTCTTTCTTCTTAATTTAGGCTAAAATAATGAGAGATTCATAAAATAGCGCACAAAGATTATTGCGTCAAATTAATAGAGAAATTTAATTACACGATATCAGAGGATAATCTTAATAACTGGACAGAAATTTTCATTTCTTCTTCTATGGATACACGTTCTTATTTTTCCAACAAAAGAAAGGAGTATTGCTTCAGGATGTAGTCTAAGGCTGAAAATGTGGATGTCCAAATCAGATGTCACATTACGAAAACTATCCATGAATTCAATGTTTTACGGATGGGTAACACGAGGTAAATCATTTGTGTCAAACTCAGGCTTGGATTCGGTATGTGCAATTGTTCATTTCATCTGGAACTGACTAAAGCACTCTGTATCAGAGTATACTCTGTATCTGTATACCAGAGTACCTCTTCTTCGCGATTAAATAACTCCCTTCCGTCTCATTGTAACCTCCTTAGATAGGATAGCAAGCATGAATCTCTCATTCTTCAAGATATATCCCCCACAAAGTAGTCTCCATTTATAGGTGATTTACGACGTTCCTGGTTATTGATTTCGTCTTAGAAACTTTTGATGCTTTCAGTGAAAACGGTAACAATATCTTATAGCCTTGTTCCTTTTAAAACTCCGTAGTAATTCTAAGGAAATTATTTTGAATTAACTTTCAAATAGTTACACAGTCCCGCACCAGTTACAAAATATTACCGATTTTGAATATTATACATATACGAATATGATATTTATAAACAACAATGAGCTCAAAAGATATAAGTATAGTATATTTTTCATATCATAAATATGTGTATGTGTCAAACAATTAGAGATTACGTTTACCGAATAATACAGCAAATTTAAATGGTGTAAAATGGAGTGGAAGGGAATTAAATGGAATGATTTGAAAATCAGAGCGAAAGGACAAAAAGATTTCTTTTCCTATCGATATTCAAAAATTGCAGAGATTGTTTTTTCTTTTCGTCAAAATAAATTTTATATTAGGATTATGGAATCCATATACGCTCCCCGAGTTATAAATATGATTTTCCACGTTTACCTTTGGCATTCTCCGTTTACTTCCATGACATCACCGTTTGTTTAGGTTTCAACAGGATGTTTCGGAATTTCTTTTTGGGAGATAGCTGTTTAAATTCGGTGGTTTCAACGAAATCCTCCGTCAACGAATCTATTCTGACAAAATTTCAAGAGGTAGAGTTCGCAGCGGTGTTGCTTTAGCCTTTTTTGTGGGATGTATATGAGTGTATTACTAAAGTTAAGAAATGTTTATCACCCACTCATCCCAACAGATGATGATGACTGAGCAACAAAAATTTTGATTTTTTGTGTTTTCGTCTTTTCCTATGACAATGAAATGTATACTAACTATATTTTAATTAACTATAATCATCATTAATTAGTATAATTTTTCTAATACCATGATCTTCATTTACTTTTGGAAATACTAGACAAACCATGACATGAAATAATCCCTTTCACGATGGGAAAGAAACTGTTCCGCGAGATAGTCGACAAGTCTGCCAAAAAAGCAAGATTTGGGTTCGAATTCCTGTTAATCATAACGTTTTCATTTTTGGGTAATTCCTTCGTATTTTCCATTAGTACTGGAAAATCTGATTCTAAACCCTTTTTCTTGCTCATACGCAAAATATATAATAATTTCGAGATGACGTAAATGCTACACGACGAATGCGTTTCGGAATAATGAATAGCGAGATCTAAATTAACATATTGACCTATTCTTACGGTTTGACGAATCTATCTACTTTTCCAATTTTCCGTATCACTGCGACGTCACGCGTTGGACTTCACATAGCAGACATCATATCACATCAAAGTTCACTGAGTAATCTACGGTGTTTTTGTTTAGGCAGCTGTAAGTGTAACTGTAGTACACGTTATATACATTCAAATGCATTCACTTTAGTAATAACATACGTAATCCACCCTACTGAATTAGCAAAGGAGATATATTTTTGAACACTTATAATATTTCATTCATAAGAAAAATATCCTCGAAACCAACTCGGTACAAAATCATGGATATACGTCACAATGGCAAACGCATTATTCATTTGAATTCCTTGGATAACTTCAACTATGATTTCAAAACTCTCACAATATTCCATTTTGAGGGGGTAACGAATCATCTGGTTACAAATTTCCTAGGGTTCCCAGTAATAAGATGATATGAAATAAGTCATATGAAGATGAGATTGTATGCATTTAAGCAGAAAAGCATTGCAAACGCAGAATGTATCCGGTAATGTTTATCGTTATGTCATTGTAACTTTTAAGTACTAGTGGATGATAATAACAAGATTTTAATAAAAATTTGCCTTAAAATATATTTTAGATGTTTAAGGTCAATCGCAGCTAAGAATTTGCCCAAATTTTATTTCAGAACGATATGAACGAAAGAATGTTTAAAGAAAACCGTCAATTAATTATGCAGATTTAATAGATAGTGACGAAGGTTTACTTTCTCAATATACTGTGCAGGTCTGGCTTGCTATGTCTTCCCGTAGGAATATATATTTCCTCCCCGAGGGCGTGTTCTTACGACGAAGCTGTGCAACTCGGATATGATTGGGTGAGTATCAGGTTTTGTCGGTGATTATAAATTCTTGCTCGTGGGATTGGGTAGACTTTGATGTGATTGTGAGAATTTGATGGATCGTTTTGCGTTATTTCATGACAGGCTTTCCCCTCAACTTAAAACTACTGGCTTGCATTCAGCTGAGCTGTGGATTTGGTGATGGATCTGGGGATGAACACTGAAAAACTATACTTACATTGTTTGATCAATAAGGGTTTTTAGTTTACCTGTTTGCCTAATTTTTTTATTATGATATTTTTGTTTTATTGCTTTATTATGGCACTTTTTAAATAAGTGTATGTTAAATCCTTGCCTCCTGAACATTGATCTACTTGTAATGTTTATGTATAAAATAATAATAATTGCTAAAAATGTGATCAGTCAGATCATTCAGTTTTACTAATTCTTTCTTTAAACATTTAACCTGACGTTCTTGCTATGGACTCCCCTCTTTCTCCTTTGAAATCTTCCTTAATTTTGTTAAAAAAACATATAACTTCTCTTAAATACTGTTTTTCAAAATAAGTTGATATATGGCTTAGATTAATGAATGACATCTTCTGTATCTCAAATGGTTACTTAAGACGATCGATTTTTGTCGCGCCTAGACACACATTACCCTAAAATTTAATTAAAATGTATAATTTCCATTTATACGTACAATTAACATTCACAATAAAATTAATTTAACAATACATTCAATTTTCTGACTCTAGCGTTAGGTAAAGACAACAGCACTACTGATTTTTCTATTTTTCGAAAACCTACATACACTAACCACACAATTCATCAAACATCTAACCACAGCATTCCACACAAACACGCTCCTTTCCACAGTTTGATACACAAGTTAATAAACATCGCGCTTAAATAGAGTGGCCCCTGATGAAATTAATGTATACGTTTTTCTACTGTGTTTTCGCGGTTTATTCCCATCACTTTTCTCTGCGAATTTTTCTCAGCAACGTGGGTTTTTTTTTCTTCGCAAACCTTAAGTTGCAATGAATACTACAATACTCTACTCTTTTTTTGTTTTTTTTTTATTGATACTGAACTATTATAAAGACATGCGAGGTTAGATGGAAGAGAGCCTTAATTGGACCCAACTTCGCCCAATAAGGGTCTTTTATTTTTACCCATCCATCTATTCCTCCTCCAGAGAACCTTCTTCCCTAGCTTCTTAAGCCCCCCTTTCCCAGTTTCATATGTAACCGGCACTTTCAGTAAATCGGGCTTGATGAAAACCCTCATTATAGAGATTTTCTGTAGAACTTGAAGAGGGTTATTTCGATCTTTATCTTTATGGAGTTATATTGGATAACGGCTGAATTCACCGATTCTGTTATTTTACTGTATATTAATTACAAATATAAGAATATCCCTACGCAAGACGGAAATGAGGCGGTTGGCAGCAAAAAGTGTATATAGCGCTATGGAAATTTGAGGATGCGAGGTGTAATAAACAGGGCTTCCCAAGAACGCCTTCAGTCCAATGGTGAGAGTGCACCTGCAGCCCTTACCAAAGCAGACTTTATATATTTGGTGAATCCTAACTAAACTAACATCAGCACTATCCGAAGCAACTTTCAATTATATCCATCCTCACATTTATTCTCACACTTCTCCGCCATCTGCCTTTCCGTGATTCATACCAAAGGGAAAAAACCCCACCGTAGGAGTAAGATGGAGTTCGCTTGGAGAATGTGCAAATGAAGTTTTGAAAGGCGTAGCTGCCAATGAATTATAGGAAAATTAAGTATCTTCAAATAAATATAAATGCATTCGAAATTGAGANTTTCAAAAATTCGTTATGGTATTTCCCGGTCAGGTAGAAGGTTGAAATTCGCAACATCGATGGAAGATATGGATTTATATCGTATTCCGTTAGGGTATTTGTCCTAATGGAGCCAGGTTCGATGATAGGACAAATCGTATGGACGTCTTTTGCATAATTCGATTAGGGTATTGTAGTTGGTGGATGGAAGTCCGTTTATAGCAGGCGGAGTGTTGCAGGTGGTGTGTAATGCCTTAGTTAATCTATCTTACATTAAGCTTGCAGTATGCAAGTAACTTGGAAGTGCCTCACAGAGCCGTCAATTTTTTTCCGTAGTGTCCCTGGTTTGGGCACCAAGGAAAAAAACGGACATCCGCCCTAGGCATCATGGGTTCGATTGTAGGAGGCCCAAAAAATGACCATTTTCCCTTAAGAATGCGTTGAGACTTAAGGCCTAAATAGAATCAATGGTAAGAATATGAAATTCGTTTTGAAGAAGGGTAATAATATTTTGATAAATAGGACAAAACGTACGAAAATTGTATAGAATATCTAAAACAACCCGCCCCCAAGATTAAGGTGATTGTTGAATCCATTTTCCCTTAAGAATGCGAGGGGACTTAAGGCCTAAATAGAATCAATGGTAAGAATATGAAATTCGTTTTGAAGAAGGGGAATTATATGTGATTTCAACATTTGCAATTACAATAAACCTGGTTTGCAGGTACAAACTCACGACCAAGTAGAATCTCTTAATCAGTATAATTTTCAAAAGGAGACATGTATACTTCTTTGCCACGATGAAGGAGGCGTGGATACAACAAGTTATTAATCAGACTGGGGAAAGGAAATATTTTTGGGAACGTTTGAGAGATTTTTAGTAAAAATGTGGTGCACAAAGAAAAGGCATTGCAGTGTTCAATAGAATTGTACAAAGTCAATTTTTAGGGAGTTAGATTATATTTGTCGGTTTAAATTTTAATATGACTGACATCTGCCTGTTCCCCCTGCCACACGCCGAAAGGCGGCTTGCAGGGTACTAATGTAGATGTAGATCTACAAAAAAAATATCCAGTAAATAAGTAAATATTATAGACGCGATTCAATTTAATAGAAGATTCGTCATGACTATTAGAGAAATTTACTCCAAGTTGATACTCAATTTTATTGTAATATACTATAAAAATATGCAAAGATATTATGCAAAAATTGAATTTAAGGTGAGAAGATGACTTTTTTAGTTCTTTAATGAACTAACTCTATCCATAAAAAAAAGTTTTTTTTTATGATAATATATCTAGCACCATTATATACATTTTTATGCATGTTATAGTATATCGGCAATTTTACTGGAAATGTATTCAGTTCCCATCCAGCATTATGGTGAGCAATATGTCATTAATGTCATAAAAAAGAGATGCCGTAAATTTTTATAGACATCCAATTCACTTATTGTGGCTTGAAAGAATCGTACGTATAGATGTATAAATTTTTAAGTAAGTTAAATTAGTTTCTGTATTTTTTTACGGTGGAGTTCGCTAGTAAATAAATATATGTAAATGAATGTATAAATAAATATATAGATTTATACAAGGTGATATGAAGCAGAAATAACGTGTATGTGGATTTGTGTGTTTGCCATATAATGGAATCAATACCTTTTGTCCAGTTTTAGTCAAAGTTTGTATAAGTTTCCACTGAAACCCAGAGGTGCTGAAGAAGTGCCGTTAAATTTTTATTCATTAATTGACAAATAAACTTAGAAAGAATAGTCAAATTAACTCGATACAAATATCATGAGAAAGAAATTTTAATCCATAGTCTGATCTTATTTTAAATTATAGATTCCGAATCAAATTCATGTAAACTTTGACAAAAAAAATCGAAATTTCGGCAATAATAATGTCATTCTCACGCTGCCCCTTGAAGATCAATTCCATAGGCGACACAATTTATCTGAAGATGTCAAGTCGTTGACGACACTAGTCGAATAAAAACCTGATGTGGACATTACTAAGTATTCTTTCTTTTAAGACGTGAGTTAAGTTTCACGAACATTAATTTTATTTTGGATAATGATATTAAACACTCTCAACCACTGAAATGAGACATAGATAATGACGACTCTTTGTAATATTCTGCCATAATGTGATGAATTTCCAGCATATATTTGTGATTTTGATGCTTTTTTCTTGCATTGTATTCAGATACGTAAGTTCATGTATGTTTCAATCATTGCATGACATCGGGCACTGCCATCTGCTGCGTGAATTTATTAATAATAATAGTAGGATAAACCGAAATGTTGCATAACAGAAAGGTAGAGCCAATTTTTACAGTAATGAGGAGAGCTTTGAATTTAAAATTTGCATTTTTCATGGAATTTAGGAGTTAATTTTAATGTTAGTTTAACTGCTAACGCAAGTTTAACAGAAATGTAACAGCTTCAGTGAGAAATCGACTTAACTAAGTTTAGAGGTTAACTGAAAAGTTACCTTCCGCCGACGTAATTTTTTCATTTTCAATTTTCAAATAGTTCGAAGTGTCAGTTCAGATTTACAAATGATTTTCAAGAATTAGACCGATTGAGGAAACTTCTTTTGGTTAAACAAATCCGCTCCACAGATTGAAACTTTTAGGTTTAAATTTTTGGATAATGAATCCTCAATTTTGTTTGCAATTGCAGATATAAATCGAATGACTCAAACACTGCTGCTTTAAATTGCAACAACGGAGAGGACGACAATACGCTTCCATTTTTGCATTAGAGTAATGGATTTTGGTAGAAATGAAACGATGTAAATGAAAGCGACAAATTTAGGTCACTCGCAAATTAACAACGCATCGATTCGATACGTCAGAGTATAAAAGCTTTTATTTGAAATAGAATAAAATAGATAAAAAATCAGAAAATCCGATTTATTGTACTCTTTCAAGTGAATCAGAATTAAATACAATCTCTAATAATATTTAGAAATCATCGCCATTTTTCACGGTAAACGTGCCACGAGAACGGTTCAGTCATTCGTGTTAAAATGAATGAAACTCAGAATATCTACGGAAGTTAGAAATTGTATTAGAGGAAATGGTTCACTTTTATATAGTTAGCTTAGTGATTTTCGTTATCATACGGCCGCCAAGTAATAATTAGGGAAGTCAGTATTCAGCAGTAACTGGAAGTAATTTGTGGAACGAAGAGTTTAAAAAAATAATAAAACCTAAAATAAGTAATTTCCACCGATGGAAGCCCAAAAGAACACTAAAATCGGACCAATTTTCGTTTTACTTAAAAACGCCTGAATTTTTTAAAATAAGTTGTTTGAACGACAAATTCCATTAATGAAGTCCAGTTTGTTTATTTCTTCGGACTTTCATAAACATGCGTCATGAAAAGAATTCTGTAAGAAATTGATGATACATCAATGAATCCTCGATGATGTCTGAATGTCTGAATTTAAACCCTAGAGAATATTTAGTTTGCATTTCCCCGTCGTGGTTGTTCACAGTAGATAGTTCTTCCTCCGTTTCAACATTTATATTTTTATTTACGATTTTCTTCAGTGCCCAGCAGCTGCAATTTGTATGGCATTTATCAATGTTCATTTCTCTGTTGAGAATCCGCGGGCACGTCAGCTAGTTTATCAATATTTTTTTAAATTTTAGAAAGGGATGACGCATCTTTAGACATCGCAAACGCTATCCAACGTTGGCAAAAACTTAGCTAAGGGTTTTTAAGAGTGATAAATTACGCCTTAAAAATTTACAGCAAAGAACTTTACTTCAAACAAACTTATGAACCGATTTCTGTTTTATTTGTAGCGAGATGTCACCTCTGCAAAATGTAAAATAGACAAAAGAAACTCTTTATTAAAATAGACGACCATATTCTGAGACATACTGAACTCACGTAATATCGCGAGATCGAAAAGAAAACACGAAATGTTAAACAGAAATGAGACAGGAAAGTAATGCTTAGGCGCCAGCGATAAATAACGGGCGCGAAAAGAGTGAGGAAAAGAAATAAGAAAAAAAGTTAGAGGAAAGAAACAATGGCGAGTTAAAGGCACACCTGTTCCCGCATCTGTACTTAAGAGATAAAGAATGGACAATGGGATACTCATTTCTCATTCAATGTACATCTATTATTATGTATAACGCTAACTTTGGATATTTATATATTAATTCTTTTAACTGAAAATTAACAATTCAGAAGTTTGCTATATTGTCATTTGCAAAGTTCTTAATTATATATTCCCTTTCTGAGAAATTAAATCAGCATAATATTGACTTCCATGAAGTTCCTCTAACATTCAGTGAAAAAAGAAATCAAACGATTCTCAGCATTTTTTATCTAATATTCTCAAATATTTCTCATTAAATGTTTTTGAAATTACAGCAGTCTCATTCTCACGCGTATATAGAGTGATTGTAAAAACCTTAAACCCTCAAATGGAGAAAATAATCGAAGAATCGAAAGAAAACCCTAATTCATTATTCAAACTATTTTCAATGCTTGAAAACTGATGCGTAATTAAGCTTAAAAAATCGGTTAAAGAAGGCAAAGTTCTTGTCTGATTATAGATAGGATTCCTTGGGTAAACTGATTTGTTATAGAAGAATCGTTCTCTACATCTTGTAAAGAAAACTGAACTTCGTGAGTTCCACAGTTATCTTGTGTTTAGCTTTCGTTGCCAGCTGTCATGGCGTTCCACGAGGTACAGCATTCTCGTAGTATAGTAGTATTGTTAAAAGTGCTAAGGTCATTTCGCACGTAGGCCCCCACCGGGAATCGAACCCGGGAACGCTTTCACCGAAGTCGAACGCGTTGCCCACTTGGCTATCCGGGAGCCACACCATTTTCATATCAATTTCATTATGTCTCTATATTTATCGCAATGTGATATTCTTCATCACACATCATGATGTAATAGGTTATTGTTTTGTTCCAGAACTCTTTTGATAAGCTGCTGTATATTATGTGAAGGTAAAGGAAAATCCGAGAGAAATGTTAAAAAGTAAAAATAGGAAGAGTTAACGATAGCCCAGAGCTAAATTCCACTTTCATCGCGACTCGTTGAGCGACACTTTAACCTCTTTTTATATTATCCGTCAATCAAAACGTTGGATAGTAATAATGTCAGCATTTCATCGACGGTGCCTTTAATTCACACAACAAACTGAACGACACCCTTAACACGCTTCTTTGAAGAGACCTCTTTTGTGACTTTAGTGGATCATTACATTACAAAACATTTATCATCAATTTGTTTACATGATCTCGAAAGATTTAGTTAAACCTACTCGTTCTCTTAGATTTGTTTTTAATTTGCGGTAAAAGAAAATAGGAAGCTCTCAAGAAAATTTCCATAACTACGAGACTTCAGTGCAAAAAATTTCAAATGTATCACGCAAAATACATTTTTACTAAGCATATACACAAGAGAGATGACCAGATGGTACCTGACGATGACTTTAAGCGATGAGTCGAAACCATGGTCGTCTTGCGATAAATATTGTGATTTGCAGAAGTTCGACTCTTCCTTGTTCCCTCTCGGAGTACTACCACCAATTCACGCACCAATGAATCGATTCTAATGTACACGAGAGTTTTATTTAACACATAACATTTATTTAAAAAGTAAAAGAAGTAAAAATGAAATGTATCCGTAGCAAATGGAATATATTTTGCGTTAAAATAGAAAGAGTTTTTCCAGGTCGATAGCAAAATTTCACGTTTTAATATCAATGCACTTTCAGGAAGAAATGGTGATTCCAAAATATCACTCGCCATCTTCCGATCGCTCTCCAACTTGCGGCTGCCGATATCCAATCCTTCTTCCATATCGATTTCGTATTCCGTCCAACTGCTGCAAATATTATCATTCCTTTTCTTTCCCTCCCCCCATTTCGACTTTTTCCATACCTTTTTACTTTCCTTATTTCGAGGTCATCCACTCCTCAGCACATACTATATCAATCTCACATCTTTTTCGATTTCCTTTTTAACCCTCCGCTCTTTTCTGATTCTCTTCTACTTACTACTCGATATCTTCTCCTCCCTTTCCCGACCATTGCTTCGCATTCTCCATCTTCTTCCATATCCGCCTATAATCTCTTCCATCCATCTTCCTTTCTTCATCTTCGCTCCAACTGAGAAGGCAGTATTCGGAATGTCACTTTTCAACTCTCATTCAGCCAATAAACCAGAAATAACAGAAAAAATATCACAGCTAGTGATTTACAATGGTAACTTGAGAACAATGCCACAATAATAATGGTGGGATAGACGAATCAGAAAGTTTTGATTATAAACACTGTCCTATTGAGGCGTTGTATAGAAAGACAATTCCATTCATTAATATAATCCCTTACATTGTCTTTAAGCTGCAGGTATGCTTTTGGAGAGGTAAAGGAAAGTTTACCTTAAGATGCTAAACATTAGAACAGGTTTTATACCTCATCAGCATTGGATGATACAACTAAAACTGGTTACATACATTCGATATCAGTAAATTAATAAACGTATATTGGAGCATCGCAAAGATGTTGAGAAAGTGTTGTATGTTGGTGTTCGTTGTAAAATAGTAAAGCGAATATCGTAAATTTGCAATGATAATGACTAATTGAAATTAAACTCAACTGACTTGCGAGTAACTTTGTGGTATTCCATACCTAAGAAGAAAAACCAGGAAAAAAGTTTCTCAAGAAACTAAATCCTGTATTTATTAACTAAGCAAAAGTGATTTTTTTGCTTAGTTAATAAATACAGGATATAGTTTCTTGAAAATAGTTTTTCCTGTTTTTTCTTCTTAATAGTCATTGATTAATAAGTTAGTTATAAAATAATTTTAAGGAATTACTTTACAAAATTGCAACAATGTCATGCCTATTAAAGTAAATTTAAAATGTGGTAAATTTTAGAATATTGAATTAATTAAAGAAATTATTTTATACGGCTAATATATGTATTTATGCATTGATCGTATGTAGAATGATGTTTTTAGGTATATACTTATATCAGACTTTTCTATTGTAAATAATTGTAGAGTGTTGTTGTATTATGAGGGTTTTTTGAGGATTCTACCCGCCCCCAGTTCAACTGTGGCGAAGGATCAATTAATAAATAGATAAATGAAGGAAAAGGTGCAGCAAATTCGTACTAATGCCTTCTAAGTGATTGAGCACAAAAATTATAAGTATCTCCAATTAGGTGTAGGAGCAGCAATCCAAAGTTACACTCAGAAATCTCCAAAAGATTTAAGAACATTCTTGATGTTCTTAGATATTTTGGAGATTTGGATCAACAAAACCAAAATGTCAAAAAATCATGAAATCACGAGCAAATACGAGTATATATGGAAAAGCGGGAACAGAAAGAATAGCGATGGAATATCGATTACTTGTTAAACATAAACCTAAATTTAACTTGGAACAGGAGTATGAAGCAAATCAATTTTTCACTCAAGGATTCTGGATAAAAGAATGTCTAGCTCAGCTCTCGGCCTACCAGAAGATTTCTTAAAATAGTAATAATAATAAATTTATCTTCCAAAGACATTCATAAGGAGATATACAGGACACGTCAAAAACAAAACAAAATTTTACGTTTAACCAGTAAAATATAGTCACCTTTAAATCACAGCTACATTAATCATTATTAAATCAATACAACAATAATTACAACAGCAAGAATACACCAGAATTACAACACTTATTACAACACTCTTACTACACATCAGAAATGCCCTTCATTAGTTCATACACATTACAAAATGCTTCAGCCAGGAGATACTCTTTTCATTTTTTACAAAAAAGATACATTTCTATTATCTTTTTTTGAGGTAGGTAATTTGTTATAAATTTTTAAAGCCATTGCCTCAAAGCATCTCCATGTAAAACTGGGCCTATGGGATGGGGTCCTCACGTTGCCTCTTCCTCTAGTTAAGTGACCATGATCGAGTCATAGATCAAAGTATAATTACAGTGGTACAGAATCGACTTCTGCTTCATGAGAAATAGAATAAAAGGGGCTCAGTGCAATATGAAACGGACTATCAAAATCACGCATTCGAAGATAAGGTTAGGATTAATAATTTATAAATCCGGGCAATCCGTATTTGGCGCAATCCGTCTCAATGAAAGGGTATTCTCTTGAGTTAAAAAAGATTTAATAATTATGGAATTCCCTCTCCATTTCTGAATCATTTATTTTCTACATTGTATATAATCAATTTTGAATTCACATTTGATACTTTTATTTTCTATCCGCCATACGATAAACTTATCTTGCAAAATGTAGAGATTATTTAGCGGTTAAATTCCTTTCATTTTTGCTCTCAGCGACCAAAAGTTTCTCATTCGTATGAAAACAGAACCATAAATTCGTTACTTTCGGTGAAAAGAAAATTTCCCCTTTAAAAATCTGAGGCGTGGTTCCTTAATCAACACTGAAAATAGTAATTCAAGGACCTTCAATCCATTTCCTCTAATTAACATTTTTAATTTTATATCATCGACTCATATGCTATATAGATATACATGTAATCATTATCGATCAAAATATTTCCTGAATTTCAGGGAAATGCAAATAAATTATGCTTAAATTTAAGTCTTATGAGAGCTAAGGATCTCTTGAGTCACATTCCAATCATCACCCTCAGTTAATATGAGAGCAGGATACTCTACTCTCAATATAATTCTTCCGAAGGTTTTCTCTGAGACTCAGTGCAAAGTTAGCTATCGAAATGCTAGTAAAACATCTGACCCGAGGAGAATTTACAGATAGCGTATAATAAAGTATGATAGAAGGAAACTAAATTATTTATTATATTTCAATTACTCGAAGAAATTCTGTAGGTGAATGACAACAGGATAGCTAAACTGAAGAATGTGCCTAAAAAAGGTGCTACACTTTGTCTACTGGGACGAGCCACATGTGGCTCGCGGACTGCTATGTGGCCAAGAATGAAACCAATATGGGGAAAAATAGAAAACCTCACAGAATATTTGCATTATGATGTTCGAACGGATTATAACACTCATCAAGGCTTCTGAAAATTCATACATTGAATTTGAATTTGAATTAGAAGTTCAGTTTATGTACATTTATTGAATTCATCGATGAATTACTTTCATTGTCAATACTTCCTTCTCTAATTAGCAGTCTGAACTCAACCTCCGTTCTTAATTCCTTCGAATACCCATCCGTATCTCTTTTCATCCCACCCTTTCTTTAAATTCTACTTCTACCTTTTTTTAATTCCATATTCTTTCCATGTCTTTTGCTATGGACTCCTCAAAATAGCAAATCCAATTTCATGCTGGTTATCCTCTTTCTTTCCCACCTCACATACTATCTTTTCTGATCCCTACATCGTAATTTTAATATTCCCCCTCCCAATCCTGTCTCAAGTTCTCTTTACGCAATACAGCCCCCCACACATACCATTCTTCCATTCTATTTCTCACATTCGACTTTAAATTATCGAAGAACGAAAGCGTTAAATAAGCCAAGGAATAGCCAAAGTCGAACGCAGAATATAGCGGGAAAGTATCTATTACATATTGTCACTCCAATGATAGTCTTTTTACTTTAAAATATTATTTTATTCTTAAGGAATGATTTATGAGCGGTATATATTCCAGTTTAAAGCTTTATGATAATCGGTCCGAGGTGGAGGCAGAAATAACTCACGTATTTTAAAGAGTGGTAAAAGTAAAATGTAAAATATTTATAAAAATTAATTTCAATGTCGTTTAACAATAGGGTACAGTTTCTATTCATTTGGCTAAAAAATTACGACCTGCAAATGGACCCCTGTGGCCCCTTTTCACAATGCACTGGAAGGGTGCCTAAGAATAAGGCGATAATTCTGCCGCAACCAGTACGTCCCTAATTTAAAATTACCTGAACGTCGTTTAAAAATCAGATTTCAATTGAGTCCCAGATTATGTACGTATATGAAAAGTGATATTTAGCTCATAAAGCGATGACATTTCTATATTGAGGAGTAAACTGTTAACGAGAATCATAAACGAGTCTTATAGGTATAACTCCACATTCAGTAAAATTGAAGCCCGAGAAATACCTGCAAACTTCAGTTATAATATATTTTTATGTATTTTAGTGTATGTTTGTTCGTAGAATACGCCCTTTTGAGCTAAAATTAAATTAAATTGGAACTTTGGAAATACACCTGCAGTGAAAACTTAAGGATTTACAACCTCTGAGTTGAGGAGTCGATGAAAAAATAATCCGTGACCCACTTCGAGGGTAAAAGGGCGCAGGAGAGGAGAAAAAAGAGTTTAACTTTGAAACGGACACAATGAAACGAAAACTTTGACCGAAACTCCGAAACAAATATTAAGCGTCGGCTTCGAGCAGTCGACGCCAAAAGAAAATGGCGCTTTGATCGACGCTGAAGGCGAACGGTCTTAACAAGAGAAACGAGTTTTATTCATGGCGAAGATGATTTATTATTACCAACATTGGGGAAAGAATGGATGTGTGCAGCGGACGGCGGGATAAGAGAATGGCGTCCCTTTTGTGCGCCAAGGGGTGGGAAAAGGGTCTCTCCAACGACAAATTCCCACGAAAGAGAATACGTCGAAAACAAGTTTTCCAACGATTAGTTCATCGAAATAAAGTTCTGCGGATTCTCAGATCGTGGTTGTTGCAGGTGTATTTCTCTTTGATCAACCTGCGAAATTATGTTATTCCGAGAAAACTGCTCCGTTAGAAGGAAAAATCTTTATATCTTTCGAAGAAGTGTTGTCCCTCGTTGAAGCGATTTATTCAATTACAAATGCCGTGAAATACAGATGGCGTGTTTCCAAATGGACATGCATACCAGTTCAAACTATTCTCACTCACCATTACGTAACATTTTTGCAATTATTTTAATGGTCCGCCTTTAAACATGGTACCCCGTGAGGGGATAGTATGTTTAATTTTCTAATTTTAAACTTATACTTTTAAAAAGGAAAATAAAAAACGGTCTACGAATAAAAAATCTTCTTATTTATAAGATACTAAGAACTCTCTTGGGTAAAGACTTCTAGTTTCTTATATTCCTCATGGTTGGCAATTTATGTATGTCAATTCTTTATTTCTTTTACTAAAGTGTTTGTGAAGCATTTAATTACTGGAATTCTACCTTTTATTAAAAACTTTTTTTGGAATAACTGTTAATCCTCAGCAATAACTTTTTCACTTCTTGATAATACCTTATTCTAAAAGAATCACTTTTGTAAAGGATTTGAGGGTCATTAATGTTCTGGAACAAATATTATTTCACGATTCTTTTTCTTAGGGCAATGACCTTTTCAAATAGCGTTTCTTTTATAATAGCATTTGTAAGTATTTTCTGAAAGTTTAAATTAATACCGAAGAGAGAATCTATTGCAATGTCCTTCTCAAGGAATATAATTTCAAAAATTAAGAAATATAAGGGTGAAAGTACCTCGCGAAAAGAAACTGCATCCTCTAATCCTGAAAATATGATACGGAAAGCAAACCCATTCGTTGATGGAAGAGATTAGGAAGAGAATATTCTTTCGGTTTCTTTTCTTTTAAACCTCCATATGTTTGAAATTTGTTCATCATCGATAAATGCTACATTTAAACTTCCACCTTTCACATTCACCCTAATTTTAGCAATTAGATGTTTATTTAATCTGAATACTGTCTTTCGCTGGAAAAAGAGCTCGCTTATTCTTTAACGTTTAAATCCAATTGACAGTGAAGACGATGCGTGTTTTATAACTTATTTCCATCCGGTATTCGGAGTCACTAATAGTTTCACAACCATTTCAATCCTCTGAACTTTGAGAAAAACTACAGTTTCCTAATAGCAAATGTTTTAACCCTCCGTCACCTTGGTAATTATGGCTTCTCAAATTTATAACTCTTTAAAGGATTCTCTTTGTTTATGGAATGTTTGTATTGCCTTCGCTCGATTCCATCCTTCACATTGCATTTCGTTTTAATTTTCAATACCTTTTCGACCTAACTGATCTGATTTAATTAAATAAAAACCACCCTTTAAATCCCTCATTTCTATTCCTGTTGCAGAATTATGTTATTTCGTCACTTCCGTTCCCTTTTTGATTATTTAACCCTATTTTACATCACCTTCGCCGGTTTCATTCAATATTTCACAATTTGTAGCACACGTTTTGCTCTAGGATTTACTTTTGAGCGAATAAATATAAATAGCTAATCGAGGACATTGGTGTGTGAGAGGCGTTAGAGGAGAAGGGCGGAAGGGCAAAAGGTCTGCTATCGGACAAAGTGGCGTTGGAACGCCGCTCACAATTAGGCGTCCGGGGCAGCCATCCATCCTAATCTGCCATCCACTTACGCCTTCCGTTAGCGTTACTTAGACCCTTCTCTATGAAAATGCGCCCACATTTTGCTTCCACGGAATCGGACGCTAAAGGATCCCCGGAAATCCTCTCGGAGATTCTGCGGATTTATTCTCATCGCCAAAGTGTGCCAACTAACTCCAAGAGATACTCTTTCGATATTTTATAGTTGCTGCGATGTTTTTCTCTTTAAAAAACCGATGGTTCGTTCTCATAAAAGTTTGTGCTCCGAACAAGAAATGATATCGAGATACACTAACTCTGCAAATAAATGTAGAATGTTCCAAAATTCTAGCGCCAGCCCTCTCAGAGGTTCGGTGAAAACGATTTCTCTTGATTTTATGCCTTTTATCCTTTAAAGAAACTCGAGCGTTGCATATCTCTGCAAATCCACTTTAGAGATCAAACTATCGATTGGATTTTGGCTTCCTTTGCTCCATTTTTTCCAGTTATATCATCTATTTCGCTCCGATATTGGTATCCTCTGGCTTCTGAATAACTAAATAAATAATCCATTCGATTAAAGAAGAAAATACCCTACGGTGCCAATTCTGGTTTTCTAGCGTCCCATTATAATAAGAGAGAAGCAAACAGTCTAATCAAATACATTTATGCATAAAATTATTAATAGAGCCAAAAATAAATTGCAACGTGAAAATCGGACTCGGAAATATTTTTCAAATCATTTTATAAAGATTTTGTCAGAGCTATCTTAAATCTCCAAATAATACTTACATTAATTTTACAAAATTATCTAGCGAACCGTCATAGAGCGTTTGGTAGGGGGTCCGAAAACCCCGAACCTACTAAAAAGTTACCCGATTGGTATTCCTAATACTATCTGGAAAAAGTTACCAGTAATACCTGTCCGTTATCGCTATAATCTCGCGAAATCTCTTTGACGTCTGGTCTCGAAAATCGCGTTCACTGAGTACAGGAATCGCATTATTTCGTATTCCCGTACGTATTTTGTCGTGCTAATCAGTAATCAAATATTTCTGGAACTGCTTTAGTTTAAATTCGGTTCTTCTGTCCTTTCCCGAAGAGATTCCCGAAGGGTTTTGATTTTAATCTCTTTACACTGCTATTGAAATTACAGTCTCCTTTAACGAAACCAGCAGCTCTACCTTGTGCACGTTCTAGCTTCAGGTCAACCCTTCTCGTGTGGATTCCACACAACGCAAAAGTACTCAAGCAACGGACGAACGAGCGAGAAGTAAGCCACCTCTTTGACACTCGATTGACTACCCCTGAAAACGCGGTTGCATAGCCAAAAAGTCCTATTAGCTGACCCCACTACAATCAACAATGTCTTCTTACCATTAGTAATTTAGTAATTTTTGTATGTAGTATTGTATTTTTTTGTAAATGGGGTAAAACCCGTAATAAACATTATTATTGTTATTATTAACTCTGAAACAAACTCTGTGCGAAAACGAAGAAGCCTTCAGACGGAAGATATTTTCAAATCACATTTCTTAATATAATAAAATGTATGGTGTACAAGGTTTTGCGTTATATTTTATTTCTGAAATGTTTATAGTGCAAATTTATACTTCAAAAATTAATGTACTTTCTTCTTTTAAAACACCTAGAACTTAGCTAGCTTATTATTTCATTATTTCATTAACTAAGTATCAATGTCAGAAAAGCTATAAAACTATTGTTGGAAAGTCTGATGAAATAAATACTAGAACGCAAAATTTAGTACGAGGATTTTTTCTATGGATCCTCTATTGACTCCTATTTTCTCTATCCACCGAGTCTTCCAAATATCCGCAACAATTCATTCTTGCATTCACGCTTTTTCCAAATCGATTCAAGAAAAGAGGTTTTCTTGCGCATTGTGATCGCGACTTGCAAATGAAAATTACCTCAGTTAACGGTTCGATCAAAAGCCGAGAAACAGCTAAGACGCCAGCTGAGAAACTTCGCCAAGAGCTAAAATCCAGAGATGAGGAATAAACACTTCCTCTAAAGGAAATTGTCGTAATGTTTCTTGCTATTTTACCTACTACTTATAAAGCGATATGCCTTCGATAAATCCGCTTGTATTTCAAAAAGGACTGAAATGAAATGGGTGGAGACTCGAAGCGGGGCCTTCGAAAAGGAACGTGATCTTGGCGGGCCGAGTAACAATGTAGGTGACTTTAAAAGGCCTTCATTTGCAAAGGGACAGATCCTCGGAAAAAAGTCTTTTGAAAAGATCTTTGAAAAATCTCTTGAAAAAAAGCATAAAGACGTATTTTATTAGTTTGCGTTAGTGAGGATTGATTTGGAGGAATTTCTGAAGCCTGTGTGCTTAGAAAGGCTGTTTCTTAGGACTCGGTGCTTGGGGAGGCTGTTTCTTAGGGAGAGTCTGTGCTTAGGAAGGCTGTTTGTGCCCACAAAAAAGAATCAAAAAAGAAACTAGTCTGAAGAATCAGCTGCAGTCGAATCAAAAGTCTCTCTCAGAAATCTGCTGACGTCCGCATAATACATCAGTATTTACCTCAATGCATGGAAGTATTTACGGCACCATCGTTTTCTTACCAACCGAGAGCTGGAGAATAAAGCATCCCTCTCCGATTGCTATGGTTACAATGGACCAAAGAAAAGATCCGACGTAGAAATGATGCCAAGCGAAAACAAGTGACGAGCTGGGATATTATTCGAGACAATATGGAGGGTTTTTTTTTTGCTTCTTAATAACTTCTAAAGGAAAAGAGGGAGAAAATATCTACTTCCCGAGGGTGAATGAAAAATTGGAAAAAATTGAGTGAGCGAGAGAAGTTAGTTGGAGCAGAGGAAAATAATGCAAATGTGTCTCTTTACTTTTAAATCTCACTCGTGCACGTTTTCGACGATATGGTGACGCTTAGATCGCTTCACAAATACAAATGATAAGTTTAAAAAATTATAACTTCCCTTGAATTATTTCTCGGTGAAAAGTATTTAAATTAAATAAATGATCAGAAATGAATTCAATAAATAAATTATTGAATTTGGTAGCTAAAATAAGTCACTCTTTCCTTATTTTTGGATGGCAATATTCTATAAAGGAATGGAGCACGGCTGTGATAATGTATTAGAGTTTGAGAAAAGCTTCGAAAAGCCGTAATTTGTAAGCAAACAAGCCAGTAGGAAATCACAGCAAGTGGGGGGTTAGGGTTCTCCGTGGTCCCACTTGGCAAAGTATTGTTCTCAATACGTATTTCGGTAATTACGTTGCCATCTTCAGGAGGGAATCTGAGTGTGGTGGGGGGGGGGAGTGGTGTGTGGTATTTGTGCTTTTTCTGGTGTGATGTCAATAAGGGAAAACAAAATTGAAGGAGACATTGGCTCCAGGTCATTACACACAAAGCGCTCACTGTATCCGCACTTGAATGCGTTCTCGTATGCGTCAAGTTTTGAGGTTTTCTGTACTGATTTTTAAATTTTTACGTTTTCTCTGCTGATGTGGTTATTTTCTTGAATGTGTTGTGCGACGCACGATTTGTTTATTTGACAATTCTTGAGGTGAGCAATGTGGAAAGTGCAGATTCATCTTAACTGATGACCCCAAACTCTTCTGGTGATATACAAGAAGCAAAACAGATACTCACAGAGTTTCTTATCAGGATGTCTGTAATTTATTTTCTGGATACTCTACATCCTTTTATGCTGTTTCCATTTCCCCTCCAGATTATAATACGCCTCACGAATGCAATTCTGATTCTCTCCTTTTTGTGAGATTTAATAAAGATGAGATTTAAATTTAACTTTAGCCGTTCTTCGTGGTCCGAACTCTACGTAATCTACCTGGTAGTGACTGCACCCCTATTCCTGTATCGAAAGTATGTGCAGATGAACTTCGTGTGCCGCTTATCTCATTATTCAACTAAACTTTGCACTATCAGCCTTTCCCGTAGATATGAAAAAAGCAACAGTTACTCCTGTTTTTAAAATTGAATGTTCGTGTCTCCAGACTCTGAAGGTGACAACAGAGAAAGTAGACGAAACGCCGGTGATAACCGGGATCCGGATCCGGATTCTGGCCTTGATTTGGATGGAAACCCGAGAAATATTTCTTCGAATGTTTATAAATGTAGACATTTCTATTTTTCCTATATTTTCGGAAGTATTTGAAAACTCCATGATAAATAATTGTCTCGCCTTATGAGAAGTGTCTCCGATAAACAAAATGGCTTTCTTTCCCGTAGTTTTACAACAACCAATCTTATGATATATACCGATTATTTGGTGTCAGCGACAAGCTCGGGACTTCAATCTGCCGAGATTTATATTGACTTTACTATGGCTTTTGATAAGGTGGAACATGGTCTTTTAATTAAAAAGACTGGGATTCGTAGGGGATTATTAAAGTTGCTCCGATCTTACCTACACGAAAGACGTCAAAGAGTTGCCGTTTACGGTTCTCTCTCTTTACTCGTCAGTGTTACCACTGGGGTGCCGCAAGGGTCCCACTTTTTGCCCACTACTTTTTAAGGCTTTTGTCATCAAATCCGATTTCTGTACTTATTGGTGTTATCTTTGACTCCAAACTGCGCTTTAAATCAGATGTCCAAACTGTTTACACCAAGGCTTTCTGCCTCTTAGGATTTTTGAAGCGTGATTCCATTGACAATTTTACTATTAAAACCCTCCATAAATCACACCGTTATCGTCTGTTACTTTGTAGAATTTAATAACGTACAACATTTTGTTAAAATATATTAGCACTATCCGGGCCAATTCAATGTTACCAGAAATGCAAAGACGCAATCACTTTGAAAAGGAACCCGCAGTTCACGGAAACATACGTTGCCGCAGAAACTAAGAAGACAGTATGTGCTTTCTTATTGCCTGAGATGGAAATTTGACAAGACCTTGTAATTTTTAGTCACACCAAAGTTAATCACCGAGTACACTTCACATTCAGAAGATACGTTAGTGGAAGTAATGTAATATATCGAAGTTTAGAAAAAGGAAAAGACGGAACACAAATAGCCCGTCCGCTCGGAGAGGCGCCAAATTACGTTTAACACACCCAAGAAAGAAAATGTATCTAGTTGTTCTAGTTTTTCCCATTTACCCTGATCCTTACCTTAGCCTTCTTTTCTTCGGCGAATTTCATTACTTTTGTTTTCCCCGCGTTTATTTTTATTCCAAATTCCTTTGCATTGTCGTTTACTGCAAAAGTTAATGTTAAAGGTTGTAATTAGGGAAAATTAAGGTAAAGTAAGGAGTGAAAAATGTATTCCGAGAGCGTGCAATGCTTCCTGAATGAAGTACTCATTCATTCTGTATTATTCCCCAACACATCCAACTTAAGCTACCGTCCAAGAAAATGGACATTTCTTTACGTATTTTTCCATAATTCCTCACGTTAAATTTTCGTACTATTTTTATTCCCTTTCTTTCATTCACTCTCCAACATGTTTTCGTTTCATTTCCTCCAACGATAGGAAAGTATAGTGAATGTACAAAGTACGTACTTACTCCAAAGGCGATCAACAAGAGTGATATGCAAGTATGCACCTACATTCTTAGAAAACATTCTGCCCAACGTCATAACATGATACTGTACTTCAATAATGTTTTCAATTCGTTGTAAATTTCCATGTCCGCTAAAAACATAATTTTCTTCAATCAGTCTTTAATATGAATTACACTATTTTCCAGTTAATGCAATTTCTCATTAAACCTTGATTCTCTTAATGAAACTGTTATTTTTAGTTTCCTTGGTGAAATAGTAGAGGTAGCAACAATGCGGCGTTGGAGATTTCTCCTTGGAAATAGAAACATAGAGTTCCTTTGAGGCGAGCCAAATGTACTTTTCCTTCTCCAAGGAAACCGAATCAGTCCACAATCTGGTCCAATCCTCTCACTGTCACTCTCTTTCCTCCCCTCCGTCCGATCCTCCCATTCCACCTTTACTCCGTTTCTCCCTCTCTCTTTGCACCACTTTTAAATCCTTCTTCTGCACTCCCGACTTCATTAATCTATTTATTTATTAATAAGACCACGCAGGTTGGCCAACCTTATTGGTGATCAAAATACCAGAAAGGAATCCAACGAACATAGCGATACAGAGTAAAATGTGACATCATTTATCGCTTACTCTTCTTGAACGCAGTCTTCCATTTCCTTTTCCACATCAAAAATACGTTTATCAAAAGGATTCATCGAGAAAAATGTTTGTGTGTACGTGTATTTATGTATGTATGTATTTACGTATGTATATTAATGCGTGCGCGCACGTGCTTGTGATTGTACGTGCATGTTTGAGTGCGTGTGTAAGCAAGTGACGCGAGAAAACTGCTTATAAAAGAATTTATTTATTTCATGTTAAGAGTTTAATGTAGAAAAAACACGAATTTCAGAGAGGGTAAACTTAGTGTCTTTTCATTGCAAAATATTTCCTTTAAACCTCAAATGAACTACTCGGTATTAAAATGAAATAAAAGTGGTTCTTCTTTGTCTCACCTCAGGGGGAAGATGACTCGTGGAGACCTCGCAGATAGAATACATTTCCTCAATATGATTCCTGATAATACGTAAGGTTAAATATTAATTCTAAAATATTCCTCCATTTATCCGTTAAATGATATTTGCTCGAAAGAAAGAAACATCGTATTTATGTTAATCACAAAATCATTCTATTTTGGCGATTTTGAAGAATTTTAGGACAAATAAACTGGTTTACGATTAACTCGTTTATGTTAAAAATCATGTCCAGGACACTTTTTTCTGCATAGCAATAATTCTCAGGTTAATAACGGTGACGTCACAGATTAAGACGCTGATATATAACATATAGCATCCAAGTAACAAGTAATTGTTCAAATCAAATGAGCGCATTATATGATGGGTAACATGTAATTATGATGATTTCCTCAACTCTCTCTTGTATTAGTCAACTTTTTCCTTCGAAATTCCGTACATAAGTGTATACAGGGATATTCAAAGATTGAAACAAAAATGGAAGTAAACCGAATGCAATTAATTGCAGATACAGGCATTTCAACGGCATGCATTGTGCTGAAGTGTTTAATGTTAAGCAAACAATGAGGCCACAAAATGGAGCATTTGTCGTTAAAATATTTTCGAAATAAATAGGAAAAATCTTTAGATATCGGAAGAAGGCACGCAAAGGCCTCTTCGAAACAAAGTCATAGATGCTTGCAAAAAGAGATGAGCGTTGTAAACTACCTCCGAGATTTTGGAGTGAAGTGGGAAATAAACTGGACCGATAAAGAGTGAGAAGATATTAGGAAGAGCTGAGGTGGAAGAAAAACTAATCAAAATGATAAGAAAGAGAGAATCGAAGTGGATGTTTCGAAAGGAGGATCTACGGCGAGGGATATGTGATTGGGAGGAAAGTTGGACGCTGAGAGGGCGGATGCTGAGGAAGGTAATAGATAAGAACTGATACAAAAATAGAAAATTGTGAAAACGAAAAATGCTGCAAAGGACGCTTGGGGAGCTCAATAAAAAATACAGTCCCTACGAATAAAATAAAATGATTGATCATTTACGGATATCAATTTTTAAACCTCACTCTTTATTGTGGAAGATTTTTGTACCGCACATAGCTTATTATTTTGTTTCTTTTTATTCGCATACTCGTCGAGGATAAAAAAAATAATTAAATTCTCTTTAAGTACAAATTAAAATGAAAATATACTGTTTTTACGATTGTAACACTAAAACAATTTAATTCAAACCGAAATTACCGGTATCTCACAGCAAAATTTTAAATAATAATTAATACCAAGTAAACCATTCCCAGTTGGATTCGACTTGAATCTTTAGAGACAAGTCTAAAACTGCATTATTATATACCATTTGTGTATACCCTACTGAATAGAAGATTGACCGCGCAGTTTCTGACTTACATGGTGAAGTTATTGAAAATGAGGCTGTGTTGATAATAATGAGTAATAAAGTATATACTTGTACGCTATCGGTAGATCACAATGATCAGACTTGCGTAAAATTATTGAATAAATATAAATATTATTGAGGTACACTGAAGAGAAATGTTTTCGTTTTCTTTAATTTAGTCGTTCCGAAGTGCTGCTACAAGGAGGCGATTGAAGCGACAAATACGAAAGTAGAATACGTAAATTACAGCTCCTTTTTCGAACTTTTTCTAGACTGTGTGTCTCTCGAGACAGATCTTCTCCGAGGACAATGATGACTATATCTCCCGAAACGAGACGTACATCATCTATTCAAATCTCCCTCCATTTATTCATCTGTCCGCTTGCCACATTTCTCCCCTTCATTTGTTAAATGGCCTCCGTCTCCCCACTCTCACATCGCTTTATCAGATCTCCTCGGAAGCAACCTCCGCCGTAACAAAACTCGGCACCGAAACGTTGTCAGGGCGTAAAAAATTATTTTTAGAAGCAGCGTACGCCGCTCGGATTGTGTCGCGTGGAGAATAATTGAGTCCTCGTGCAGTTGTCCGGGAATAGAGCAACGCGGCGGCGGCAGCTGTGCGAAGACTCGCATCTGTGCGCCTGTATTTCGCAGAAACGGAAATAGAAGCCGTTCGCCGATTTATTGGCGATCACCGAAAGAGATTTCAGTCGGATCCGATTCGGATTGAAAGTATACACGCGGAATCCGCTCGATCTGGAAGAGCGCGGCTCTGCTATCACCGGAGAAACTGCCAAAAATGTTATGCCCATTCCGACTCGGTTGCTACTCTCGAATCCAATGTAGTGGTCCTAAACCGATGTGCAAACATTTCGAGATACCAAATTCATTCTTTCCACATTCGATACATGAAGTTTCTCTCAAGAAACGCACTTAGATTGCGAGCGATTGATCTTCATTGAAGATTTCAGAAATGTTTTGGAACGTAAATTAGAGGAAACAATAGTCACCCGATAAAATGTAAAAAATAAAGATGCATAACACTATGCTCTTGATTCAATGCAGTGTTAAATTAAAAAGAGTTTTACAAAGTGAAATAAATGCAAAAAAATGTAAAAATGTATGTGGATTGTGGCAGAACTGTTGTTTCTGATTCAACTCAAAATCGTGTCTCGACATGCAAACTGGGGTTTTTTCGAGAGATGATCTTCATTTCTGGCAGACGTAAGGCTTACGAGGGAAATGGTTTGTAGAAACAATTCGTGAAGTTCATTTACTGCTATGGAACTTGAAACAACTGCAGCAGAAAAAAATAAGAATCAAAGAAAGTGCGATTTTAAAGAATGGGAATAAACGGATAGACCAAGTAAATGATGAAATTCTCTTGTTTATAAGCAGAAGAAAATTTAGAGATGTTCTTTAAGACAGTCCATCACCAAGAAAGCTGGATAGTGTAGTCAATCGTACAGAAAATGAAAGAGAGTTTGATAAAAAGAAGAGGGACTTAACACAGCCAAAGAGTATCCTGAATATAGTCGTACAAGGAATGGAGGATTAATGAAGGATAATCTCTATGAGAGATATAAGATTATTTGTATAACAGTTCGGATATGCAAATGAATGATACACTACGATTTTTAGAGGAGTTCTTTATTATAAGTCGTTTGGGCATTTCTAAGTAAGAAATCAGTTTCGTAGGATCCGCGTCCGGTGACGAGCGGTTAATCTAAGTTCCTTTGATTTTTACGATTCAAAATGTTTAACTCCCAATAGTGATTTGGTGACATTTGGAGTTATATGTAGGATAAGATTAGCCGTATTCCACCTTTCGTAAAACAAAGTATTTTCTTCATAGTTTCCTTCTTGTCTTTCATTGCGTTGCAGTTGGTTGAGCTTATTTACGTTTTAAATTCCCTTCTATTTTTTGTGGACTTCCATTGACTCTACGAACAGTATTGATCATAGTAACGCAAACAAGTCCGTTGCTCGACAAAGTTATGCGTACGTGATTTTTGCAGGATTGTCACGAAAAGATTTTGCAAGAGAATACCGCAAAGAGTAAATCTAGATAATGATGTGAACTACAAACATATATAAACCTGATATCTTTTCTTAAGTCCATTTCATATAGATAAAGCTCTATTCTAACTTCTTCGGGTGTTCTCAGGGTTCTCAGATGATTTTGTAGTCGCATACTGCGAGTGTATTCCTCTTTGAGGACTCCCTCTATCACAGCAGGGATTTCGTGATGGAAATGGTTCGAACATACGTATAATGGTCCTAACCGTCATCGTTTGCGAATATTCGTAAAGATTGGTGACAACTGCAACGAAACCGTCTTTCTACTTCTCTGGTGAGACTCAGAAAGCTCTTTCCAATCCCTGATATATTTATATATGTATTTCGATATTTTTGCAAAGAAATCATCCTTCTTTGTTTCCCTTCGCCTTTAATGATGAGAAAAACGATATTTATTACTTCTTAAAACACAGCTTATCTGCAATGTTCCTGTCTGCGTAAGTAGATTTATGAGATCCTGCTCTTTATTTTGTCTGTTTAAAAGGTATATTTTTTCTTAGGACATACTAATATTTTCGTACGATAATTTCTACACATCTTTCGAGTTCGACGGGACAAAGTCATTTCGAAAGGCTCGATCTTTCTCACTGTGCAAAGTTTGAGTGCTCAAGATTTTATTAAATTCCTCAATAATGAATTAAACTTGTTTTCCAATCTACGACTCCGAATTTATGATGTGAGATATGCGTAACTTAGAAATCGCTTCGTTTCAAAGAAGAATCTTCGTTCTTGCTTAATCTTTGCTTTAATATTATTTTTATAATTTTTAATAAGAAAATGCTGCAATTTGGAACCTGGTGGCAACCATATATATAGTTGTAATTACATCAGTTGTACATAATTTATAATTGTACAATAAAAATCCCAAAATAATAAACACAATGCAGGTATTATATAGTATACAGTGTATGTTATCTAAAAAATACACGTGCAATCACGAAATCGGTCAAAATGAGCTTGAGTGACAGGGAAAAGTGTTTTGTCTGGAATGCACACCAGGAAGTGAAGGAAACCTCCAATACCTTCCGAGGGCAGCTAGTTCTTCATTAAGCTACATTATACCCAGCAAGCCGCTTTTCTGTGTGCGGCAGGAGGTGATATAATTTCACATTTGCCTTATCACAATTATACACCCTTATTACAATTACTAATCATAATATCATTACCATTTCAGTATTCAATGGTTATTCAAAACCACATTTTTATGATACCTTTTTAAAATTACATTTATTATCTATTTACCCTATCATTTTTCTTAATCTATATTTGTAGGCCCTGCGACAGTGGAAAAGATGCTCGGGAGCTTTTTCAGGTAAATTGTTCCAATCCTCCACTTTCCTGTTTAAAAGGATACCCTTGCATATATCTGCCCTCTGTTTCAACGATGATATTTGGTACTTAATGTTCCTCCATGAAATTAAGTAAGGCACATTCTTAAGTGACGATTTCCCAATTAAAAATTGATATAAATTGTTAGTCCGTTTTATTTTATGTCTGCCCTGCATTTTATCCTATCCAAACTCCTTAATCATATCTTTAATTCTCTATCCCTTATCACGCCAACCCAAAACGAATCTAACGGCTCTTCCTTGTATCTTCTTTAATTTTTTAACTAAATCTTTCTCGTGCGACTCCCAAACGTTATCTATGTATTCCAAAATATACTTCACTAAAACTTGACGCGATTTCTTTCTGGGACTCTTTTGAAATTTTCTCAGATACGTATCTAATAACCAAAACGTAGCAACTATTGTATTTACAACTGGGTTAATTCAATGAGATTCACCTAATTTAAATTATATCTGAATATAACTCCTAAGTATCGGGCATTTTTTATCTCCTGGTACACATGTATCTCCTAATCAATAATCAATTTGAATTTTACTTCGACTGAAGTAATTCATTCACTTTTGAGTATTCACTTGCATTACATCTTCATTTATTCTTCTTAATCTTAGTTTCCAATTGAACTAAATCGTTGTGTAGTTTATCACAATCTTATAAACCTCTAATAGTCCTACAAAATATATATTTATCGGCGAATCGGCAGAGGACGTTGTTTTTAAGTTTATCAGACATATCGTAAATACAAATTAAGAATATTAAGGGACCTTATACGCTTCTCTGAGGAACCCCAGATGTTACATCTATAGCGGTAGAAATTTTATTACCGACCATGACCCTTGAATTCTGTCACCCTGAAATGTCTCAACCCACTGAGCTAACTTACATAGGGTCCTATCCTATCCTACCTAGGGTCTATACCTATGCGATAAATTTGTCCATTACTATATTGCGGTCTACTGCGTCGAATGCTTTTGATCAATCAATTACCGTTGCATCTACCTGTTCTCCCTTGTCGTATATACTTCCACCAGGTCTCGATTGAAGCATAGTAATCGAATTTCGCATAAGTACCCCTCTCTTAAACCACACTGACTTTCATATATTGAGTTATCTTTATCCCATTCCCTTCTTAAGTAATCAGTTGTCATTATCTCGAATGTTTCACAAATCATGCTCCTTAAACTAATCGGTCTAAAATCAAGTGACAATTTCCTATTTCCCACTTTTGTAAAGGAATGATTGTAGCGGTCTTCCAACCGCAAGGGAATGCGGCATTATCTATACGTAGTAATAGTCTATGCAGTCATAGAACTATCGCGCATTCCTCTTATTTAAATGCTTCTCTTTTTATGTTATCTAGACCTACCCACTTTTTGTTCTTTTAAGCGCCGATTCTTTTGAGGAGATCATTAAAACTTACACAGAAATGTATGTACTTCTGTTGCACAGAATACCTTCTATGATGTGGTTAAAGCCTTCTATTCTCATTACTTATAATTTAACAATTTTCCTTGCATTTTTGTTATAAATGTTTAACAAGCTTTCGAATTTTATGAACTTTACGCTCCTTGATCTTGGGCATTCTAATATTTTTGTTGTGATATTTTGGATAGCAATTATCTTCAGAGCACTGTAAGGGAACGCAGTTATTCACCGCGAAATTTAGGATATATTTTAAGTTTATCCACACTTCATCAACCGACGCTCCTTTATATCTAATATCAACCCTCAATGAATTTGATAACCTGCATTGTATAAATGTTTTTATTTTCATTTGTCGATCTGCAGTGTCTTAGTGGTGGAGAGAACTCCGTCGACATTGATGTCAGTTCATATTAATTTTCAGCTTTAGGGACTTCAGACCAAAAGAAATCTTTTTATGCAGCAAATATTATGACACTCAACTGAAAAAGCTTTGGAAGAAGGACGATGCGAGCAAACAAGATAAGGAGTGAGGTAAATTGCCTTTGCTTTCCTAACTGATACAGAAAGATAAACGCAGAAAAATCCAACGTAAGTACAACATCCTTTGAATGACGACTTCCATATTATTCGATAAATAAAGATCTAAATCGATCCCTTTACTGAGCATCACAGGTACTCCTTTCATATTATAACAGCCAAGAACAAGACTGAGTCAAAAGTAAATAAAGGTGCATTTGCGCAACCCAAATGCAAAAAATATTTTGTACATCAAGATACGTATGGTAACGAGAACATACCAACATTGAGGTTGAAATAAATCGTAATTAGATCGGATAAAGGCCCAATGATTCAGAGGTTTTAATCTCTGAAAGATTAGGTCCGCAAATACTACAGTGTTCTATAACTTGTATTATGCGACGGTCGCTAGAGAACTGTCCACGGAGCGTATCCAGGAATCCTGGGAATTTTTAACACACCGAATTGAAACTTTAACTCAGAGCTTATCTCGGTGATGAATTAAGGCAAAGAAAAATGGGCATAAGCTGTTCATTCCGATATCTGAAATTTTTTAAACATAATTTAACGAGGAAGCCAAAACAAACCATCTGGAAGAAATCGGTTTCAGCCAACGCAGAAATATAAAAGACATTCAGTCTTGAGATTTAAGCCCCATTTACGCCTTCCTTCAAAATTTCTCGTCGATGATTTACTTCGGAAGGAAAAAGTGGAGAAAGGGCGGTTTTCGCGGGGAAATTAAATGATAAAAAAGGAAATGCTTCGCCCAATGGTCGTTTAGAAAGACTTATAGAAGGAAGTTAGCAAAGCCTTGAGAAAAACAAGCAATCGTTTGTAGCGAATAGGTGATTGGTCAAAGGAATGAGCGGGTCTCCGCAGTGGCATCGCACCTTGTTTACATCACGCCTCTGGCAGCTGTCCCAAGACACGTGAATCCCCTCTGCAGAGATGCGCCAGAGATGAAACGACTCAGACTCGGAGTTATTCAATTTAGTCGTATGTTTTAGATGTGCGAGAGAGTTCTTTTGAAGGGAGAAAGAGGGCAGCACGTGGGGAATGGCTGACGGTTTTTTTTATTGCGCTGCAAAGAATTGAAGCTTCTCCGGGACGAGTCAGAAAGGGAATATTCATAGAGTTCGCCGAGGTAGTGCATCTTGAAATATGCCTGCAATTTATTTGATCCGAAGTGCTTTTTCCAACGACACTTTCATCGGGGTTCAATTCGGTTCGCTTCTTACTTAAAACAACGACGACAGAACTGCCCGTTGGATGAAAGAATAAATCAGGGGGGATTGCCATTGTGGAAAACGTGAATGGCTTTGGTGTAATTGATGCATAATAAAGCGGGAAACAAGATAAATTATGCTAAGTGAAATAACAAAGAAATATTTAATGATCAATACAACAGTTAAATCTACGATTAGTATAAACACTATGTTAACGTAAACGGTAACTAAAATAAATAAATAAAAACGGAGGCAAAAATGAACACAGAATATACGAGCTATATTCGTATAAGCTGGAGGATGAGCTAGATTTAGAGAACGAGTTATTTAGCAGATTTAAATGAACGATTAAGTGTCAGTTTCTCCCTTACGAAGAGGAATTGATAACATGAATACTTAAATCTTAAGTCAAAGAGCGACTGAGCAGCCGAAATATGCGAATCAAAATCAAGCCTTTCGCTGAATGAAAATATAGAAACAGTTTCCAAGGGTGAGTTTTATTCCGTCATTACAAATCATTTCTGAGGAAAATTCAAGCAGGCCAAACCGCAAATTAAAATTTTGACTTTCCTTCACCACAATTGAGTCGAATGAGAGAGTAAATTTTCGGCACGCAACGTAAAGATAATAAAATGAAATCTTTCCATATAGAAAACACGAGCTTTGTGGAAATTATTATTGAAACTTTGAGAAAAAATATCCGACAACGGACTATTTTCATATATGATTTCAGGTTTTATAGCAAAAGAGAGAAAGACAGAAATATTTTAAGAACGAGAGGAGAAGGAAATTTTTCAGGAATCATAGGCAATTTTGAAAGAGGATGATGTAAATTCAGAAGAGAAAGAGCTCAATTAAGATAAACATAGGACTGATAAACCACAATGGCGAGGTAACCGAAAGGCGTATCTATTCATTTNCCGAAAAAGGAATTATTATATGTGGCCCAAACATTTTAATCCTAAATGAAAGAGTAATGGAAAATGGTAGCAATTGGAAAGAGAATGTCAACAGAATGGACCTTAATGGATTGTGATAGTAGATAGTGATCTTTCTTCTTCTTGGGTTTTACGAAAAGTGACAGCATTTATTCATCCAAATGACGCTTATAAAAGAGAAACTGGATGATATAACTAAAGGACAACCAAAGCCGATCGGACTGATAAACCACAATGGCGAGGTAACCGAAAGGCGTATATATTCATTTAAATTAAATATATTTATTTATGATTATTTTGCTATTCATACGCTTAGGTATAAATATGTATAGTTATATAATTTGCTGTAATGGTACCAGCTCTCCTGGCAATCTCGTAATCTAGTTTCCGTTTAAATGTTTACAGTATTTAAGCTAAGTTTGGAGTAAGTCAAAGCCAAAGTAAACTTTTAAATGTAGCTGTTCCCGATGTACGATAATTTGATTGCATGAATTCAGCAAACCGCAAATAGTTTGATAAGAATGTATACATCAAAATCATTCAGCCGATTAGCAAACAGCAACTGATCAACGGCGACCACAGCGCCATGCGGCGGCGAGCACGCTTCATAGCGTTTCTCTCGGAAACCGTAACAAAGACGGTGGCGTGGTGCGTGCTCACTGTACGACATCCACACAGCAATTTATATTTCTAATCGGGCGCCCGCTAAGTTATTTAGTAATCTTAGCAGATCGGCGAGATTAGATGCGTACCCCGTAAAGGGACTGCCTCGGGAAATGTAAATGGGTATTTAGCTACCGTCGTGTACCCCGAAATATCACGAGCTTTTATTTTACTTATATATCATTGCTCCCGTCGGAAATACATTCAGCCGACGTTTATAATGCTTCCATTGTTAGAAGATGGAAGCTCGGAGAAAAATATCACCAGAAATGACACAAAAAACACCGATCTGCGCAAGAAAGACGTTGGCATTATCTATACGTAGTAATAGTCTATGCAGTCATAGAACTATCGCGCATTCCTCTTATTTAAATGCTTCTCTTTTTATGTTATCTAGACCTACCCACTTTTTGTTCTTTTAAGCGCCGATTCTTTTGAGGAGATCATTAAAACTTACACAGAANGAGAAAAATATCACCAGAAATGACACAAAAAACACCGATCTGCGCAAGAAAGACGTTGTAATTCACTGTCGTCTCCTACGGTTGACTTTAAATTTTCATTTAAATCTGATATGATCAAGCTCGACTTTGTGGAATGGTGCCACAAACAGAATGTGAACAATTAAGTTCTTATATTTCGTAATAATTTGTTTTCTTTGTATATTTCAATCTTCGTTTTGATAAGTCGTACGTAAAGAATGACTCACTGGATATTAAGAATGCGCAAAGCGTTCCATTCGATTTGTAACTGTTTTCGAATTTCGGTTGATTTGCTTAACGTAACGGAATAATTATTTAGCTTTTTAATGAAGGTATAAATGAAAAGACAGATACGTTCATTAGTTGTATGGAAAACGGAGATATTTCATCTGGAAAATAATGTCGAAAGGAAGGGACGAGAAGGGCCTCCGGATAGCCAAGTGGGCAACGCGTTCGACTTCGATGATTGAGGTTCCGGTATCGATTCCCGGTGGGAGATCACGTGCGAAATGACCTGTCGAAGAACTTTTAGCAATAATACTTCTACTAACAACTAGAAACAAGAAAAGGCCAAAACTATTACAAACCACCGTATTTATTGAAAGGTAACCATGGTTTCGACTGATAAACAGTAATCATCATGACCTGATGGTGACTCCATGAGTCGAAACCATTTCTGTCTTTTAATAAATATTGTGGTTTGTAAAAGTTTTTACTTTTTCTTCATTCTTCACGGAGTCCCGCCACCAAGTCACGGCCCAAGCAGTTTATTCTATTCTCTCGAATTGTAATTATAAGAACAGCTAAACGTATTTTCTCCAAAAGCAATAAAAACATCTGCACATGATAAAGCTTTTTTTGAATTTTCTGGATGATATCCATGGATTAGAAAAGCAAACTAGGGAAGATTTGCAGTAACTTGGGTAAAATGAAGTTAACACGGAATATACTGCTTTATCCAAAGCGCTACAAACCTCTCCGTTCTCTTATTGCAATTATGATTCGTTAATCTTTCCGACATTTTCTTCCGTTACGACTAGAGACACTTATTTCAAATATTTTAGGTAATATTTCTCTCTTTTAATTCGAGTGTTTCTTTAAACAGATTTAGAAACTAACATTTGCAACCAATATATAACTTACCGTATATATTACCAATGATTAATATTTCTTATATTTACTAACTATTAGCACTTAATATTCCGGGTATCAGTGTATTTTCAATTGGAAATTTGAAAGTTGGTAAAGCGACAGTAATTTCTATCCTAAGATGTAAATTTAAAATACGATGAAACCACCGAATAAAATGTCATATTTTCGCCTTAGGCCTACATCTTATGAGAATTATGTTCCGACGATAGTAATGTAATATCTAAAAGTCCGCTTGAATCCGAATAGCGGGCTTTTACCGAACCGCATCATCTCAGCTAACCTTCATCTGTTTTCCTCCGGAGACGTTGGATGAATGAGCATTTCCTGATTCCAGTTTTCGGGCTCCAGTTTCATTGAAGCGGGTTTCTAAACCGACGATCGTTTTACCCTCAGGCATTTATACCGACGGACCAGAAAATCCCCCTAAAAATCCTTTCGAGCAAAACTAGTTTTGGCTTATTTCCCGATTCTAGAGGCAGCTGTTTCCCCTATCATATTAGAGCTCTTTTTAAAGACAATCTTACACCCACTCTTGGAACATCTTCACAGGTTTTCCTCCATTTTGGACCTGCGTCACCGAAACAAGGCCAAGACTATCTGAGCGGGCGATCGCGGGGAGGTGCGTGACCCCGAGCACTATAGAATCGCTAAATCGAAAAAAGCGCTTTTTTAACCTTCGAAACGTCCTTCGGCTGAATAAAAAAAGGCCACTTTACGGGAAGATGGCGACGACGTTTGGTGATACACAGAATAAAATTATAGTCAACTGCCTCGATCTGATTTAGCCGATGGAGAAAAACACATCATGTGATAGGTTCTCAGAGGGGCAGAGCGTAATCTCACGAAGATATCTGAAATGAACAGAAAATTGAGTCTATGAATTCGTGGCTTATCGGAAAAACAAGGATGGAGATGCGTTTACCGCAGTATCTGTGGCAATGGGCTGTGGATAAGCTACTGAGAAGATGAAATGGTAAGTTGGACTGCGACATATTCGCATAATCTCTACAATCGTCTCCTCCTAATCTTAGAAAAAACTGACTTTAGATTCCTGATTGGCTCAAGATGAGTAGAACTGTGTATACCAGGCTAAATGACAGTTATGTACACTTAAGAATATTAAGATAAATTCGTTAAACCTAAGGTTCATATGAAGCGATTTTATACTCAAGAAGCGCTTCGAGGCTAACGTATGTGGAAAATACGAAAAGTGATAGCATTTATTCATCCAAATGACGCTTATAAAAGAGAAACTGGATGATATAACTAAAGGACAACCAAAGCAGTACCAATTTTATATTTGGATCAGATGGTTTCCAAAACGAGGAGGAGCGTTTTCGGATTGAACTAACGATCAAGGTAGTCAGCCAAAAATAATAGCAAAAGACTGATACGGTAAGCGATATACTGGGCATTCCAACGGGTTTTATGCTCCAATGCTTTTGGGAATGAAGGCTAGTTTCATTGAGACTTCAGCTACAAATATTCCCCTCATTAATTGAAACCTACGACACATATGAAAGGAAGCAGTGAAATCGGAATGGGCGCCCTTGAGAACTCAATCCTTGCGGATAAACACGCAATCCTCACCTTTGCCTGGACAACACCTTATCCAACCATGCAATGCATAAATCTCTTCCTTGTTATTACCTCCTCGAAAGTATCTGCACTTACAGAATAATGGAAATGTCTGTGGTATCCTTGCGGGGTGTGCTCTCATTATGACGTTTCAAGTATGTTTTATTTACAGGCATTGTTACGCAAGGCTCATAATTATGAAAACAAAAAATTAAAATACGCAAATAAGGTCAGTATTCTGAAAACTATTTAAAGTAGCCAAAAATCTAATCTGGACGATGATGAAATTCTGCCGAAACAAAAAGTGTTTAAAATTACTTTTCTTCCGATTTCTGAAACTCTTGCGCGTTTAGAAACAAAGCTAAACGACAAAACAAAAACAAAACTAAATCCTGCTAGCTAAAAAGGGGGGGAAGGACAGACCACACAGCAGAAAACACTGACAGGCTGTTTAAACGTAATCATGATAATAACTTCAACATATTACTACTGATATTTTGCTTTTATAGCATTACATATGGGTGCATGGTGGGTGTATGAACGTTCTTTAATCTTCGATTTCTTTAAAATGCCTGTAGGAGATTGGAGATTTCACATTAACACAGGACAGAGATCAAATACATAGTGTCTTTGAGTTGCCTCGCAGTCACTATAATTATGATTGCTTAAGTAAACCGCGAATGGCAGATGTCATAATACATGTAATTAATGCTGCAGAGAATGGTGAAAATTGCGGCGGCATCTTTAGATCTGACAAATGACATTTTCATTTTCACCAACCCCTCTCCTCTACTAACTTTACACTCAAAGTCATGTGCAAAAGAATAAATTCTCGAAGTACCCCTGCGTTGCTCCGGAATACGGCTGCAAAGCTGACACCGGTCGTATACTAAAAGTATTTGTGGAAAATACTAAGTGCTTATGTAAAAGGAAAACGAACAAAGGCTCCGGTAAATTCAACTGCTAACAACGAGAATGTAAAAGTTCTGTTCAGGACTAGACAACGTTTCACAACACTTTAATATGGTAATCACGATGACGGGTGTTTTACGCAAGAGGAAAACAAAAGAAGAAAGCTATGATTCAGAATGCAAAACTTGGAATGCCTAATGTGTTCAAACTTTCACCCGTTCCTTCTTTTCTTATAATATATGATTATTACAAATATATGATTTTTAAAGCTGAGGAGCTCCCGAAAGACAGGCGAACTGGACAACTTAGCTCTTCCAAGTTCCACGGACTTCCCGTCTTGTTTATTCTAATTTCGTAAAAAAACGGATCTCTAAGACGTGGTGAATATAAGTTAAAAGTTACAGAAACTCCGACAGAGAGCTTCATAACGTTCGGAGATACAGAGGAAAGATTACATCAAACGCTCCGTGGAAAAGTGTAAAGGGATACGCACTTTTCCTAACGTTTTCCTAACTGTAGCGGAATTTATTAATTACTAACAAAAAAATACTAAACAAGCAACCGGTTAAGTTTGGCGGATGATGAACAGACATTGATCTTCGAATTAGTCTACTAATTACTCGGAAAAACTTCCTCGATATAATATTAGCTGGGTAAGTTCATTAAGCGTCGCCTGCCATAGTGTTCGTCATGGCGAGGGATTAAATGGGAGTACTGCATAGCAGAAATCCAAATGAACTCATTCGAACAAGATAATTTGCCGGTTAATGAGAAGATATTTGGGCTGCTAGAGAAGATCTCCGAAAATCCCCATTCCCTACCTCCAGATGGCAGTTAACTCTACTTCCCTAATTTGATAGCCATCGCTTTACCGGTTGCACATCTTTATTGCCGCATAGGCTTATAAGTCAGTTACATTCATTCAGTGGTGCGACGATATCATCTCTTATTACCTAACGACCACTTGGCCCAAAGGATTGCTTTTGAGTCCCTTTCCACTCATCTCTCTTTTCTAGATGTGGGACCCTTTTCCCTTTATGCTAACCTTGTTAATGAACACATTTCAAAGAACTTGCCATCTTTAACGGCTCTTAAGAGGCGGTATTTCTCACTCTGATTATAACACCTCCTTATATATTTGAATAACAAGGTATAAATACAGGGAACAAGTAATGCATGTATGAAACGAAACAAATTTAGCGCTATAAGTGCGATAGTTATGAGAACACCGAACAAGAAAACACAGTATTAATTTTACTTCGCTTTAAATTTACCGAAAAGAAGGAAGAAAACCGATAGCGAGATAATTACTGTGAAGTGAACAGGGAGAGAAGATTATCCGAAAAAGGAATTATTATATGTGGCCCAAACATTTTAATCCTAAATGAAAGAGTAATGGAAAATGGTAGCAATTGGAAAGAGAATGTCAACAGAATGGACCTTAATGGATTGTGATAGTAGATAGTGATCTTTCTTCTTCTTGGGCTTAGGACGATTTTGAGAAAAGTGTCATTCCGGAAAAAAATCGAAGAAATGGTACATGAAATCATTTAGGCGACTATTGAATGTTTCCATTCACTATGCATTGGAAATATTCAATTGTTATCAAAATAACATAGATAATCTTGGCTTCCGCCTTCTACTAATTCAACAACTGTTCACAAAGCATGAGGCTGTCTCAAACACTCCAATCACCGGGCAAGCATCCAGTACTCCGCTTAGTACACGGCGCTTAGTTGAAAGGCACTTCATTGAAAAATCCCACCGACTGGGAAAAAGTCCAGTCGAGGACGAAGATGCGAATTGTGTCAGCTAGGGATACTGTCTATTGATGTAATGTAAATCTCTGTTTGGAAGAATTTTTCAAGCTTTATGAAACAAAAGATTAAATTTAAAGTAAACTTTCGCAGATTAGAAGAGAATGTGAAACTAAACACTTGGAATAAGACGTAAGTACATTTTTTCATTAAAGAACTAACAATTTACTATAACATACACATTTTCAGAATTTTATTGGTATAATTAATGATGATATAAATTATTGTTTTTGAGAAGGCAAACTATGCGAGTTATTTTTTAATTAAATACCGCAAACAGGGCCTGAGCGTTATCGTAGCTAAGCCATCGGTATTTACAATTATATTTGCAACAAATATATTATAATTAAGAAAGTGAATAATTATGAAAAGAAATGTTTATCAACCTTCACCAGAAGGCGTAAACCAAAGCCAATTTGTCGTTACCCGAGACAAATTTTGACCCTCGGTTATCATTATATTACGACTACTTTTTATGTTACGCTCATCGACAAAAAGTATCCTTCACCAAGAAGGAGTACTATGAATTGCATGAAAGTTGAAACGAATGATTTTAACATTCATTAAAGCAAATGATTACCATTATAAAGAAAATCTGAGAAAATTTCACTGCGGAATACTGAATATTTGAATTGATGTGTTAGTACTCTGTGTGTCCATCCCCAGCTTTAATACAATATGTCATACAGGAGTGCATAACGTCATACAGGTTATATAGGTTTCCTTTGGTATCCTGAGGAAAATATGTCCATATTTACTTCAACTGGTTCTCAAGATCCTGTAAGCTCCTAGGTTACTGAAGTTAGCTTCCCAGTTGGTCCCAGACATGTACGATCGGTGAGAAATCTTGAGATCGGAAGGACACGGAAATTCGGAGGTGTTAAGGAGGCGTTTCTGTGACACCCTTGCTGTGTGCAGCGTAGCACTATCAGCTGGAAAAAACCTCTTGGAAGCCCTGCCTTTGGTGGACACATGGCCGTAGAATATCCTGCACATATCGCTGTGCTGTCTCTGTACCAATTATCACTGTTAGAGGTGACTGTGTTAGAGATGAGGTGGCATTGCAGAGGCATATCAAAAGGCCGATGATTTTTCCGCAACCAGATACAACAGTCTACTAAGTTCGAGTAATTTCTGCCTGCCCTTTTATAGGCCACGGTTGACAGCATGTTCACGAGCTTTGGTTTTTACCAGCAAGGTAAAATAATCCTTAAATCCTTCACTGAGCGTGATTTTTGTCGTTAAGTGTTTTTAAGAATCGAAGACTTTTTTTTCCTCTCTTTGCATTGTAATACGGAATATACGGTGAATATTTCTTCAGTTTATTTCTCAGTGATATAACTGTTGAACTATGAACAAGTATAAACTGTACGATTATAATTCTTTGAGTTCAAAATTGATTGTGCATCTCAGAGGTATTTCCGGAACTAAATGTAATATGCTGTTTTGCGACGTGAGCTTAATAAAGGCAAACCTAAGGAAAAAGTCAAGATAAAAATAATTATCAAAGATAGTTCAATGTGACCAATAGCAAAACAGGAAAATCCGAAGCGTCAAAAAGAAAGGAATAAAAGTGAAATAACTTATAATCAAAAGGAAATGCGTACTAAATACGTATTTCGCATTCGGACTACTTTTTGTCAACAGAAAAAGAAATGCCGATTGTGAGATGGCGAATGCTACCAAACCACAGTATGTTACCACAGCCAATCACATTTTTCCATTAACTGTAAAGTTCTATATTTTTTTCAGATATGAAAAAAAAATATTATTGAAATAATTTCTTACTGCCTAATGGAAAAATATAATTCAAAAGTTGGCATTAGTAAACGCAGTGATACAGCACTTTAAAAATGTCATCTATTAATTTTAATGGGAAAATATAATTGCAACTAAATTTGTCAACAAATTATACTGGAAGAAACTGCTTTATAAACCGAAGCGAATCTGACGTAACGAAACGCAAAGCGACTGGCCAATCAAAATCGATGAATTACGTAGAGTTCATAATGGTTTTAGAAAAACTACAAAAGAGTGGTACAAATGGAAGAAATTTAATCTATCAATTGGCTCCGTACTTATTAAAAAACGTCACTTTTCCCAAAAAAATAATTTATGATATCCTTAGGAATATTGAAAATTCTAGTATTTAATCTACTATTCATTTGATGCCAATATATCATTATGATTTGGTTTAAATTACTGCATAGTTTAAAGTAGTATACATTTTAGGCAATAAAAATGATCAAAACGACTATTCAAAGCATATATCTGGTAGAATGCAATTAAAGTGTTCCCGAAACACATTTCTTTCTTTAGAAATAATCAGATAAATTTATGAAAAATCCATCCAATATGTTAAATAATATACATGTTTCTGCAATTTTTATGATAGTCAGCATAAATGCAAAAATCACGAGTGATACTTTTATCAGCAGTTTCTAAGAGGCGGCCCACAAGATGACAGGAAATTCGCAAAGGTTTTATTTACAATTAAGCAATACGTTTAATGCAAAAACGAGTAAAATAAGACGACAAAAAATGCACGAGCCTCGCATACTCATAAGTCCCACTGGTTAGGAAACACTGCTCTGACATTCCACCTATTAACGATTTCAGCACGACTAAAGGTTTACTTCAAATAATTTCCTAATATCGCTTGTTTTTATTACAATTTTAATTCGACCGCTGAAACCTCGTTTCCATTCGCCACGTTTCTTGCATTCATATCGCTTACTGTTTATGTTTCATAACGTCTGAAAATCTCCCCTCTCGAGGAGCTAGCGTATCACCACACTCAGAAGTTTCAAGGAGACCACCGTACACATTGCTTGTTCTCGCTCAATGCTAAGTGTGTCAGCGGGTTTGAAATCATTCTCTTTAAATAGGTAAAGTTATTTCGGAATTAATTGTCCTCTTTCGAATTATAGCACGCCATTAGCCCGCCTCAATGGCTGCTTCGCAGTATTGTGGCCCTACTTCACCAAAAAGGAGGAATCGCTGGGATACGTAACCCGGAGATATTTTCGCTTTTGAATTCGGAGACGTTGACGTCACTCGTGAGATTAATTAAGTTGAGAACTAAACGAAGACTATTTTCGTTCGACGACCAGCGCCACTGCGGCGTAGTTAACATCTGAACCGAATTTTACTCGACATTTCTAAAAATATTTTTTTAACCTTCGCTCGGAGATTCATTTTGAACAAGAGAACGTCTCATTTTGTGTCTTCTCGCACGTGTTGAGGTCAGTTATGATGAATCCATTTCATAAACTTACCCTTTGTATCTTTGACGTACAAAAATAAATTCTGTTTTCCGCTTTGCTTTTCTTTAGTTGAAATCCATATTCCCTTAGTCGTACAGGTAAACGTTATAGAGAAATTAATACCAGGGTAATTAATTTTAATTTTTAATTTTGATTATGGTTTTTTATTGGAAACTAGAATTTATGAGGTTTTTCCGCTTCATCCCGAGACCGGTTTTCTATTTTTCTAAGAGCTTGCAGCATAATATTTCCGGTTTACCAATTTGAGAGGAACCAAAATTAAATAATAATAATATTTTTGTACTGAAAGACGATGCTTCGTTAATTATTAATATGTACATTATTGTATGCAAATTACTGTCTTAGTACAATATATTACTTCGTGTATTAAACAGCAGCATTCATAGTATAGGTAAATTAACTCCGGCGACTTCAAATGTTCTGGAAATCTTTAATCGCTCAATTTTTATTTGGCTGAGTTTCATTTCCGTTTTATCCTTTAGATCGCTTTATATATTTTCCGACTCTATAGAGAATATTGTATAAAATAAAAAATAGCAAATTTTCTACGTGACATTTTATCTTTTATTATTATACCATTGTATTGTTATTAATTAATAACTGATTATAATCACTAATGTGTAATTAATATTAATTTCAACTTGTTACTAATTAATTCTAATGACTAATGTTTTAATGTATAATTATCGTATTTATTGCATTATCCTACATATTAATTATTTATTGAATTTTGTTATAGATCTCATGCGTAACTGAATCGGGTGTAGTTTCATTCATGAGTGAATCCTCCGATTACGTTGATTACAGTAGTGTCCAGAGTGATTTTATTTATTTGATTCCGACGAAAGAAACTGAAATAAATTATTGAATAAAGAGAGGATTCCGAAGTTGACGATAAGTTAAGACGGAGGGACGCACCAAATTCAATTTTAATCTTCCATATTTACTAAGACTGTGAACTCAATTGCAAATAATTGTGTAGTAAAACTAAAGGGAAGGCCTGTAGGTTTCTCGAGATAGTTTACTCACGCAAAACAGCGCTCCGTAGATTAATCTGAGATAAGCAGTTCTGGTGGCCACTTGCCCCGTGTGCTTTTCGGCTTTGCTTGCAGCGTGGTCTGCAGTCCGCACCTGCGACCCACAGATTCGATGGAAATCAACGCTAGATAATAAAGAGACATCACTCAAATTATTCTACTGTGCAATTACTATATCCAGTCTACGGAATATGCTGCTCCGGTACCCTCTTAACTTAATACTTCCGATGTTGTCGAATTTAACGATCAAAGCTGTGGAATCATTGTGAAAGGGAAATGGGAAATATATATTAATTGATTTGAAAGTACTGATTTTAAGCATTGCTGCTGATCTGAAATATTTTTGAGTTATAATAATGAACTATTCGCCTTCTGAAAGAGCTTTCGCTAAGAAAAATAAAAAGAAGTAGCAGAAAAAAAAGTTTAAAATTGGTTCTGGAAAAAAATATTGACGCTAAAACATGTCTTAATTTAAGAAGTTGCATTAAAATGCTAGTTTGGCATTCGCTCAAAAATTTGGTACATTAAGTTTATCTATAGAAATGTAAATAAAAGTATTTTAGAATAGACTGAATCTTCCAAAATATTTGTAACAAATATTGTCAGAATTTCCGTAATAATCTGAATATTGATAATTACGAACCATTTTGTTCCATGTCTTATTATAGCGCAGTTTATTCAGTTAATCAAAAATTATATTATTTCAATATTTTAATTAAATTAAAAAGATTTCGTTTAACGGATCAAATTATAAAAGCATCAATATTGCATACAGAACATTTAGAGCTTACTTTGAATTGAAGTGTAGAAATTGTGGTCAGTTAAGGGGTATAGAAGTGTGCTTACGCTCACCTGTTTGCTAAATGGGGAGGTACTGCAGTCAACTGAATTCCGTTATTATGCAATAAATGGGAAGCAAGCGCGGCAAGTTTTGGGCAAATGTGCGGCAGTTAGGGAATGCTCTGTAATGAATGGCTGGTAAAAAATTGTTTGTCTGAAAGACCAATATGAAGAGAGTGTGCTAGGTTTGCTTAGCCATACGAAAAAGATAGACTGAAGCAGAATAACAAATAAGAATCAGTATTTCAAAGGGAAACAAGATGTAGAAGAGAAAAAACTCTGCTAGAAAACGCGACTAATGTATGGATCCCGCAATAAATTTATAATCAAGAAATTTAAAAAATGCAGCGGAAAGCAGTTGAGAGTCTAATAAGTAAACACTGTAGACAAGGAGGCATTTTAGACATGCCGGAAATTCTCATTTGGTAATCGTTAAGGAGGAGTATGAATAGATGAATCCATTACACACGACTTTCTGTATAAATTAGGCGTTTTTTCCGATGAAGTAAAAGTGTCCTCATGAATTCGTATGGGCAGCGTTATCGGGTTTTGTTCCAATTTTACAGCGACGATTTACTAGACAATGTAAGGAGTAATGTGTGGCTTAGTAATGTGTAATTTATTGTGTAAATTCACATAAGTAATGTGACGACACTCTTATATACAGAAAAATTAAAAATGCGGAAGTTACATCCATACATACAATTCTTGTATTACAATGCGACCTGGACGTTATTTCTAAATGGTTTAAAGGTTTGCAGCTCGGTTTGAACGTAGAAAATGTGTAGCAATGAACATGACCCGCTTCCAGAACCCTAACTTAAGCCAAACCCCCTGTCACATTAATGGCGCTACGTCAGGATTCGTAAGTCTGTATAAATATGTAGGAGTCCTTTTCGTAATTTATCGTTTAAAACGCACATTCAAGATATAGTGAGGTAAGCTGATAGGACTTCGAGGCTATGTAACCGCGTTCTCAGAGGTAATTAATCGAGTGTCAAAGAGGTGGCTTACTTCTCGCTCGTTCGTTCATTACTTGAGTATTGTTGATCAGTATGAAATCCACGCGAAAAGGGTCTGATCTTGGAGTTAGAGCGCGTACAACGCAGAACGGCTCGTTCCGTTGAAGGAGACTATAGTTTAGATAGCAGTGTATGAAAGATGTTCAATCCCTAAGCTGGGAATCTCTTAAGGATAAAATAACCGAGTATAGACTATAGCTGTTCGAGAAATTTTTCAGTACTGATTTGCACGATGAAATACGCAATATCGTGATTGCGAGCGCGATTTTCGAGACCAGACGACGAAAGAATTACTAGTTTCTCCAGATGGCATTAGGAATATGAATCCTATAGAATATTGGGGATTTCGTTGTTTTACACGCCTCCTGCCATAGGGATTACGTAGTAGTAATGTTAATTTAAATATGAACCACTGATTTTGTAATCAGAAACCTTAGAAATAATGGTTGGGATGTTAAAAAATGCGTAAGTAACACTAGTTGGGCCTGTCCTTGAGTATGGAGGAATCTATAAGGCCTAAAGGACAAAGTGGAAGATAGGTGAGCAGCAAGGTTCGTTTTGGGATAATACGGGAAGACAGATAGTGTCACTGCTATGATCGAAGTGCTGCGTTGGGATGAATAACTATAATAATTAATTCTACAGTAAGAATCGAGAAGTAAAACAAAATGGTTAGAGATTATATTCAAACGTATAATAGGAAAGTTTCCGACGAAAGAATCGATTGAGAAATAGAATAAGTTCAACTAACTGGGGAGTTAATTTTTTGGTATTAGATGACGGCAGCAAAAAGGTAATATACATCTTCATTATTATCAATCATATTAAAATTTAAAGCTACAAGATTACTATAGTATACTACCTGAATAATCCCGTACTTATTGTATGAGCATAATTTAGGGTAATTTAGTGCCCAAAATAAAGACATTACTTATTTTAATTCTCACATTAATTTTAAATGGGCCTAAATTATGTTTATGGGAAAAGGCATTAGCTCAGGTGAAAAACAAATTTCACATAGAATCCGTGTATTTTATCAATTATCTCGCAATGTTGAATGAGGAGCTGAATTCCGCAACCAAAATAATAATTTTCATTCGATATTCCTTATTTTGGTGTGAAAATCGATTTCTTATAAATATCGTTTCTAATTTAATTTTGCACGGGAAATAATCCCTGCAAGCGATAAAAATGAACATTGAATGCCTTAGTTATGGAATGGCCTTAACTCCCCTGGGATCGAACCCAGGACACTTAGGCAAACAAAAAGTAGCCTTTGCGCAGGGAAGGTATTTAGTAATATATAAAGTTTATAAGTTGTGCAATATCTGGTTCTTGAGTTTTGACGACATATAAACACATGTATCCATATAATAGTTGTCATCGATTTTCTCCTTAATTTACAGATAATAATATCACGTTTGTTATTTTTATGGACCAATTTTAGACTCGCACATTATTAATATGAGCTCATTTCATGTCTATTTCAGTGAAGAAAACAAATTTGCCGTTTCCATGGGCAACAGATATTTATTTACAACATATCCATAGTAATGGAGCCATAAACGGCGGACGTAAAGGAAATATGTTAGCGCATTGATCGCAATTTTCATCGCTGTCTCGCGATGAATGGATTCCGATTAGCGGAGGCGTGTGCGGCACATAAAAGAGGACGTTTTGCAGATATCTCCGTCGGATTGCGCTCATGAACTGCGCCGTTTATTCCAAATGAGCGACGAGCTCCGCTGTATCAGAAGATCGCCGATGGAAATTCGAAACGGCAGCGCTGAAGCAATCGCTTTTCCTCGACCTCATTTGTTCCCACGGACTCCATTCTTCTCGACTTAAGTAAGCGGTTTTCTCGATATATTTACCGTGTAAATTAGCTCCCGAAATTCTGCGGCGCACGAAATAATTGGGCGTTTTGCCCTCGCTAATTTTCTCCGTTTGCTTTAAGACTTCTCCTAAATAAACCCATTTCTCTTCCATTTATTCCTCTTTTCCTTCACTTTCATCCTCTCCCTATTCTCTCTCTTCTTTTGCCCTTCTCTCTCCATTTCACGCATTTTGTCAGACCGCATTAGAGTTTTCCATGGAAATCTTTAGCGTTTTCTTCCATAGCCGTATCGACATCATTCCGTTTGCATGAAATATTTATACCCTACAAGTCACCTGTCGGCAAGTATATCATTTAATCTCAAAATCCTACTTTCTCGTAACGTAAATGTATTAAAAGCATATTCTTCATTCAAACAAATATATGTTTTTATAATCTTGTTAAATTTGAGCGTTAAATATTAATCGAGGTTTTTGATTTCATTTGAAAAAGAATGTCTTAATTTTAAATATCGCGTCCGAGGACTTCATTCACTCATTTCTAACTCAAAATTTATTTTGTGTCGTTTTCCAACCTGAATTAGGAATAAATAATCCTGGGAATAAACATCTCAAAGAAAATGCTTGTAATTGCTATGCGTCTCTATGTATGTACATCTAAGCCACACGCCGGAAGGCGGCTTGCAGGGTATTGACGTAGATGTAAGCTTGTTCCTTTCTCAACCTAACAGAAATTCTAGAACCTGATTTCAAAGCTCTAGATTTATCGATTGCCTCAAATTGGGGAATGTTCAGTGTAAACGTGTGTATCACCAGTAAAGGATATGGCATTGATTTTTAACGTGAATAACTGCGGGTACATTTTTCTGCGCGTGACCAGCATCGTGCTCGGGCGTGTGAGAGACATGTTCGAGTATAATTATAATGGGATTTTTTGTTTATTATAATTATCTTGTATATCTAATTGTGCTTTCACGCAGTAGTTCGATTTATAAATGTCACGTGAATAGTGGAATTGGTTATACTGAAACTCCTCGTAATCTGAACTTTGTCGAGGAAGGACTGCTCTGCAGTTAATCCACAGAGGGCACTGATATTTGCCCGTATATAAAAAGTTTGTTATACGAATTGAAATTTCTACCCGGCAGTAAATCACATGCTAATTATTAAAAATTATCATTTTTTCATCATTATTAAAAATTATTATTTTCTTTCTCATTCATTTCAGGATCTATTAATTTCAGGAAGTGCATCAAAATGAAATCGTTACGCTAGCATGTAGTCCGCCTCTATATGAAATAACCATCCGCTGGTGTCAAAAAATTATCATATTCCAATCGTCACGTATGTTTTCAAACTAAATCTTATGGGAAACGCGATAATAAGATTGATATCCCAGAGGACATACGCGTATCAGACGTCTTATTGCCTCATAAAATGGACTGTAAACCTAGCTCATATCTCCAATGTATTTTATAAGTGGACATCTTTTCAGCAACCTAACGTCAAACCCAGGATCATTTTGGAAGATGACTTTGCAGCTCACGTTAGAGAATGGTCTGCTCTAACGAGAACTTGAATTTAATTCTATATCTTAGCTGACAGTGCCACAAGAGTCTTAATGTAATAGATAGGTATATCTCGCTATGTCCTCACAATTTAGACTAAACTTATCTCCTAAAATCACAACACACGAATATAATTCAAATTTAATTTCAATTGTAGAGAAGTTTTACTTTTGTAATTCATTCTTTACAATTTTATTTTTATCTTTCTCTCAGCTTATTCTTATTCATTTCCCAAAATATTTAGACATTTAGGTTATGGTGTTTGTTTTGTCCTTCGTTTTATCCTCTCCTCCCGCATCTTCACAGTTCTTCTCCGACATTCACCTAAGAGACCATTGTTGAAATTCTACGTCTTAATGAGAGTTCGACGTGAGGAGCGATAAAGTGCGATGCAAGTTTTCTTCAAAGTGACAATTTCTTCTTTGCCTTCCGTAAAATATCAGTCAAACATGTTTTGCTAATTTGATCTGCTTAAGATAATGAAATTTTTGCGCAAGATAAATTGACGCAGTTGCACCAAACTCGCGATTTTGCAGTTTTAAAGAGACTCGTGGTGAATAGCTTTCCATTCCTACGATAAGATCAAAATGTATGAATCATACCATTCATCTGATGCTAAGAAAGAAACGTAAGTGTAGTGGACGGGATTAAATGAAATAGGTCACCTAAAAAGGTTCAAAGGTGTACACGAGAAAAGATGAAGACCTAGATAATGGAAACGAAGTGATCAAAAGGAAAGTGTAGTAAATAGCGAGCGGATAAAATAGACTGAGCGAAGAAAGGAAAAGACATTTTTTATACAAAAAGGTAACAAAGCCCTGCCATAGATTCGAACTAATTGTAAACCTTGTGAAATATCAACTGAATGTTTTAGTAGAATTAATAATGCCAAAACACAAAATGTGAGACATCTGGGAGGAAAAGAATAAAAGGGTGCCATAAAATGGAGGATGTAGAAATAAGTAAAAAAACTTAAATGGAAGCTGTAAAGTTTTGAAAAGAATATAGCCCATTATCGAGTTCATTAGCTGAGATACAAGGAATGACAAAACTTTAATAATGATATTCGTTATCTAAGGTTGTTAATTAATCCTTTGTAATCGGTAGAGTACAAGGAATCGTTAACTTTTGTATTGTCAATACCAAAGGAAGTTTAAGTTTGCTTCCATCTTTTGGTCGAACTTATTCAGAGATGACGGTCGTTTGCTTTTCTACTTCCGGTCTCCAGTTCTTCCTCTGCCCTTAATTTCTGAGAACATCTTCCGAGACATAATTCCTGGAAGCTACGTTTGACTCTTCCCACCTTAATTTCCTTATGTTTTGCTTCCTTGTAGACAGAGCTGCTGGACGCAAAGTGACTTCCACAAACGCGTCATGTAAATCGAGATTGTTCTTTGTATCTTTGACTTCCTTCGCCGCGACTTCCGCTATGAATGAGCAATTTCTTTGGTGGAGGCGATCAAAAGAGACGCTCTCTTTGGCAAGAACCGGATGACACTAAAATTTCAGCGGATGGCGATGAGAAGCAAATTGTCAGCCAGACTTTGTTGTTTATTTCGTTTTCCTCCGATGAAAACTTTCTCAGACACCATAATTCATAAGAAAGTCACATGACCTACTTATGATCTTTCACACCAATTCGCATCTAACATATGACCAAACATGCGCAACCTTAAATTCTGTTACCAATCACAAATGCAAAGTCTCTCGCTTACGCTTTTTTTTGGGCTGCGTTATTGTTTAGCACTCACTGAGAAGCAGTAAGACCCCTTAGTTCAATGTTCAATTACCGCTGGTTTGATGTACACTTAACATAAGCACGAGGCACTCAACATCAAATTTTAGCTAGGGAAAGAAAAGCAATCTGAGTAGCACGGTTATTTAAGTTATCTTATTATGCATAAATACGATTAACCATGTTATGAATAAGAAATTAATTATATTAAAATTTGAAAAAAAAACATTAAAAAGTTCATAAAGCTTAATAAACCTAACTATAGCTAATGTCACAAGTTTAGCTAGTTTTTAAGAGCTGAAAGTGGCGACATGGAAAGGGGATATTTAAGGGGATATAAGTATTGGATAAGCTTGTGCATTTGAAGGGATGTTCATAAAACAATACATTTGTACTTTTTAAGTTCTTATTCTACCGTTATTTGTGGGAAGCATGTTTATTGCAACAACTTAGTATATTATTCTAAAATATTATATTCTATATATGGTATGACCAGAAAATCTCTCTGTGGTGATAAAACGACCGTCATCATTTTTCAATAATATCTTTTTGCTAAATGAACTCTCTCTAGTAAAAATGCTTCTGACACATGTAAGAAAATTCTCCGTTGCTTCATTGAATTTTATCTAATAAATTCGTATTTACGAGGAAAGTTCGACATTTCTATCTCATTAATTTTCTCAGTTTTTACAGAAGAAAAGCGGTGTTGCCGATTTATGTATATGATTTGACACAGGATAAAAAAGCTAAAAATTGGTGTAACTTGTTTCTCTGACGGATCCCTAGTTTCGTTTTTATTCAACTCCAAACTGGAGTATTCAATGTCGAGATAAACTTGTCAAGTGAACATTGGGTAGCGACACAGCGGGTTATGTGCTTTTGCAATCTTCTGAAAATATTACCACCCGTTGCAACAAAGAGAGAGCTGGGAGGTGGGCTCTTATTTTACATCTAAACAGTTTAAATTCCGATACACAGGTTGCGAACAGTAATGTGCTAACACTACAGAACTGACAGGAAACATAATTGGTTGTTGGTATTATTAACATTATTATAATACTAAATCCTAAATACTATATACTTAACTAAAGTGACCTTCACTGAAACCGGTAGAGTTTTCGCATAAGCCTAAGGAAACTTGAAATTGTGTCGCTTTTCGGAACAGTTATAATGGGTGTCCATACAGTTAAGCATCGTGTTTTATTTAATTTGTAATAAACGTCCCAACGCGTTTACAACGCGAAAATGTTGATTTATTCTCTCGAAATTCTTGCAATTTCGAATCGAAAACAATATTTCACGATAAAATTAAAAATTGTTATCCAAACATCCTTCTTTTGGTGTTTCTCTTGATTTTGTGCGGCTATTCTTTCTAATTTAATATTTCAAAAGAAACAAAGCTTTTAAGTGATGAAAATAAAACACATGGATTTCTAATGATAATGATTTCACACTTCGGAGGTCGCACCTGAGGCAAATTATTTAGGCAAATTAAAGATGCATATTATCTGTGCAGGGAACACATTTTATTATCTGTAAAGTTTGAAAGTTGTGCAGCGTCTGTCTCTCGAGTTTAAAACTTTCTACTTTAATTACAAGAAGGATAAGATTATCGCGGATCGTTCATGATGAAAGCATTTCATAAGCAAAGTCAGAAGTTATTTTGACCGTTATCATAGAAATGTATTAACTTCATACTTTTTCATTACTTAACCACTGTAACAGCGCCACTTATTTTATCAACAAAGTGTTACTTTTGTCTTTTACTTACTTTGACAACGAATGGATAAGTAATCTACAATTTTTCTTTACCCACGAAATTTGGATAACGCTGTGAGTAAACTAATTGAACGAAGTAACGAAGCTGAGTAGACCAATATCAATGTGCATGAGATGTTAAGAATGGTTATCCGAAAAAAATCTCTTAGTGAAGAAACAAACACAGAATTAACTGTTCGGACCGTAGAGTTGCAACTTGCCATACGAATTATATGAAAAAGAAGTGAGTATCCTCATGTTTTGTTAGATTTCTGATGAATTGGAAAACTTGGCTGTCTCACTCATATTGTTGCACTTACCTGCTTTGAGTTCGATAAAACGTTGACCTCAAAAATATTACATGAACTAATGACAACCAAGCGTGTAATTCTTTACAAAATGCGAATTTAATGTGAAATCTAAATTACGAGAATACACTGTTACATAACTGTACGATTGTGAACAAGCAAATTCATTTTAATCCATGAGGAAACCTTCTATATACTTTTCAAGATCAATTTCTCTGCAGTGATATAAAAGTAGAAAAAGTGTACAAATTCAAAATATCTTTCGAATTTACACCATTCGATTTATCATAGCAATATTTTATGTGTTCTGTAAGGAAATGAGTGTCCCTAAGAAGCATTTAATGACTCCTTCACTTTGATAAGGACATCTCCAAGGCAAGAATGCTTCAATAGTCAATAGAAGATGCTACTCTTTTCCACTGCAAACTTAGGTTGCTGAAGGACACTCAAGAGAAAAGAAAGCCTTTGTCAATATCAAGGTCTTTCCTTCGTATTCCAGAGCGTGTCTCTTCACAAAAATTGCCCATTATTCCTGTCTTTGATGCTGTTTTTAATGTAATAAAAAAAATGATGAAGTGAACTTTCGAAACATTACCTTTCTTCTGCTTACACTCAGTTCTAAGAGAAATGTCAGTCCCTGCACCAATAAGTGATTAAAATTTAAGCCAATAAATAAATAAAATATGAAAATAAATAACAAGAGTATGCATTTAATATCGATATCTTCTTATTTATATCGCGTAAAACGATAGTATTGCATAAAGCATAATAACATAAATTAAAAACATGCTCTTTCATCTGTTTCTGTGAAATAAGCCCAAATGCGACAATTTGGAATAACGACTACTAGGTACGCGTTACCGAAAAACATGGTACATTATAGTTTTTTGGATATAGATATTAATTTCATTTTCAAGAATATATGCAGCGGAATATCCTAATCGAATTTATTCAATGAGTTCATTTCCTTATCTTTCTAAGAACCGTATGTCACATATATGCAATTTGGATTAATATTAAAATATAGCAGATGCCTAATATTTGAATGAAATTGAAAACAAGAAGCCCATTTTAATTTCTGTCCAATGCCAAGTGTAATTACAATAATGAATGGGATGCGAAGACATTGCAAACCAAGCGTTAGTGTTAATGAGGCAAACCCGAAGGAAATTAATATAGGCCATAAGATCAGTCGAAAAAGACTGCTATTTAATGTAATCTCAGAAATAATATTTCCACTGCGTGAAAACACTCAAGATGGGAAGGGTGAGAAAAATACAGAAAACCAAAAAAAGTGTGCCAGGAGGAAATTAAAAACGCATCAAGAATTGCGATAAGTAGATGTGGATGATTCGGTAATATTATCGCCGTTGAACTGGAATTTCTGGAATTCAAACGTAGAAAATGTGCAATTCTTTCTGAATCGTTTTCTTTCGATGTCCAAATAGAGTCCTTCCAAAGAAATGGGCGTGCGCTGAGAATTCGATGTATGAGGGAATGAATTAATCCATTCGAAGCACAAAATCATCACTTACACTCAGATTCCGCAATTCCTCTATTTATTTTCCCGTCTTTTGTTCTTCGAGCGGCGCAAATAAACCAACTTACTGCTTTTCCACTGTCGAAATGTTCGTTTTTATTGCTTTGAATAAATCTCGCCGAAGATCGGCTGTTTCTACGTTATTATCCCTCATTGATATTTATTAGACGAAGAAGCCGTTCTGAATCGGGTATTTATTTTGGGGGCGGTGAGCTTTCCTCGAAGGTAAACATTTTTACGGAAATCTCTCGTGAAAACGACGAAGCGTAATCGGTATATTTATCATTAAATAGCAAGAGGTGTTTTCGAAGCACATGCTTCGTTAATTAGCGCTAACATCAAATTCTTACAAGGGGAAGGGTAAAGATAACTTTGCACGTGAAGGCGTGCAACTAGGAAATAGGCAAAGAAAACGGGCAAGAAAAACGTCTTTCAGGACCAGGACCCGAACCTGAATCTTCCGCTTTCCGGGCAGATGCTTTAACCAATTCGATCAAACTCTTAGTTTTCGGCAAATCTTAACGATACACCTGACAATTGAATATATATATCCTAATGTGCACAGGAATTTCACGAGATTACATACATCCAAGTTTCAAATATCTTCGATTGAAAGAGCATTTCAGTTTATTTGAAAATTTTAGGAGATTCTGAACAGAACTTATGAATAAGGAGGAAGCTTGATACAAATATAATTGCATGTGAAGAGTCCTTGCTTCGATTCTCGAATGCCGTTAAACTGCTTCGATCTGTGGTCCAAAACAGCAGAGGGCTGTAAATAAGCATCATGAGTTGGTCGCGAACTTCACCGCAATACTTGCCTAAGGTGGATTGAAAAGTAAGGCAGCAAGATTCGTCTTTTGGGGCTAATGCGAGAGAAAAGGGCACTGTGACCGATATGTCCTACGAGCTCAATGGGGAAATCTTTTGAGGATAGAAGAACAGAGTAATAAGACTGGTGTAGCGTATCTTGAAAGAATGTATACAGTAAAACCTCGTTAACACGTTCTCGCTTAACACGAATTTTGCTATAACACGAACCCAAATTACGGTCCCGGTACGGATATATTGCGTCTTATGGAGTTTATTCGTTTAGCACGAAAATCGGTTAGTACGAAGCTCGAACAAATATCTCGGTCCCGCACTAAGGATTTCTCGCTTAAAGCGAACCGTCCATTTCCAGTGACGCGCTAAGATTTTTAATGAAAATTATTGGGTTGATGATAGCCATTGATTGTAGATGGCCCAAACGGTATCGAAAAGTGATTGTCAAAAATATATCCTATACCGCACAGTGCTATATGGTACAGCATTCCTATTTTGATCAGTCGTATTTCGCTTACTGTTCCTTGAAAGGATCAAGACTATCTCACGCCAGCTTACGAGGTACTGCAATCTGAAGAGAACATGATCCTACCAAACTACGATAACTAACTCGAAAACATCCTCGAAGTGTTCTCAAAACACTGCGGATGATTATCTTATCGCTACCGTTTCGATATGAATGCCTTGACTCTTCTCAGATCCTCCCTAAAATGAATAGGGGATTTTAGCATAAGGCATCAGACATGCTGCTGCGCGTCAGATAAAAACAACATTTATAAAATATTTACTAGGGAAGTTCCATCGTGTACTTGGGAAATTTTTCTTGCTAACGAGGATACGATAAGCAAAATTGAAGTTATCGAGTCTGTTAGAGGACTTTCAGATGAGTTCACGACTATTATTCAGGTCGGATGTCTTCCTCTTGTGGTGAAGTAAAGGATCTGTTCATCAGTAGTCTTACATAATTTGGAGCGTTTATTTCACAAAATGAGCAAACGTGTGCAAACAAGTATTAATCTCCAAACAAAGCTCCTGATTTTGGATGAGCGGAACGCGGAGCTTATAGTAAAACTCAGATTTCTCATTCGTTTGGTATTCCGAAATCAACACTCTCTAAAATAATAAAGAATCGAGAAAAATTACAACAAGCCGCTGCGTCGGGCAGCGTAGGACACAAAGCTAAGCGATTACGCCTAGCTCGTCATCAAGATGTCGAAGAAGAATTGGTGAAGTGATTTAAACATATGCGGTCAGTGGATATACCATTGAGTGGACCCATTCTGCAGGAAAAGGCAAATTCAATTGCTTCAAACCTTGGGATTAATGACTTCAACTGCTCTACTGGTTGGTTGTGGCGTTTCCAGAAACGTCACGGGATCTCCTCTCAAGTGATATGCGGAGAGGGTAATAAAGTGCACGAACCAGATGCAAATGAATGGCTTCTACATTTCAAGCACCTCCAGGAAAAGTATGACCCACGGAACATTTTCAACATGGATGAGACAGGGATGTTTTATAATCCTTTGCCAAACCGCTTTTTAAATATGAAGGGAGAAAAATGTAATGGAGGCGCCCGTAGCAAGCAGAGATTAACCGTTGTTCTCACCTGCAATTCGGATGAGAGTGAGAAGCTTCGCGTTTGGGCGATAGGAAAATCCCGGAGCCCACGCTGTTTTAAACAAATTGACCAATCTAAGCTGCCCTGTGACTTTTTACACCACAAGAAGGCGTGGATCGACGGAATAGCAATGTGACAGTGGCTCTTGAAATTTAATCGTCGTATGAAAGTACAGAATCGGCAGGTCTTGATTACAATGGATAATTGTGCAGCGCATAACTTAAGCAAATTGCAGCTCAGCCATGTGAAAGTTTGCTTCTTCCCAGAAAACACGACGAGCCGTCTTCAGCCCCTAGATCAGGGTATTATTGCCCTCATGGAAAAAGAATGCCGCATCCGCTTGGTGCGAGCTGTAATCTGCACAGTGGAAAGTAAAAATACTATAAAATGGACGGTCTTAGATGCGGTCAGAGCGAACGCAGTGGCTTGGGAATCTGTCCCTGGGAAGCACATTAAAAATTTCTTCGACAGAGCATGGATCCGCTCGGAGGTGGATTCAACCGACGAAGGAGCCGTCGCAAATGACACATCCGAAGAGTGGGAGTTGTTGGAGACAATTGACGATCAAAGTAAGCCATGATATGGAGAGCGAATTAGTTTTCTTTGTATTTTATTCTTAATTGTTTTTGATTATCCAGAATGGATTAAAATTCGGAGATTACGTGGAAGCCGATGATCAATTTGCCATTTGTGGTTTACCTGAAGAAGAAGCCAATGAAGTTGAGGAATCTTCAGATGAGAGTGAAGAGGAACTTATGGAGCCATCCAAACGTGCTGAAGTCATATCCGCTCTTGAGCGCTATGCGGCCACATCTATCGTTTCAGACAATTTTTCAAGTTGTTTGGAGAGCATATGATTTGAATGTATTCGTAATATGCGCCCTGTGCTTAGGCAACAAAATATTGTAGACTTTTTCAGGCCTAGTGAAAATTATATAAATATGATATCAATATAGGACACGGGTAAGGGTGACTTAGCGCAAGATGGTGCGCACCCAGAAAAATCCCAAAGAAGAATGGACTTGAAAAAAGTTTGACAGGACCGGGAATCGAACCCGGACCGATCGGGTCCGTTGAGCTATCCAGGTAGATCAATGACATCAATTTATGTTTGCTCTTTATAACTTGTTCTTAGATAATACATTTAATTGTATTTGTATTTGATTTGAGTAATGAATGCCTATCTGAAATAATCTAGACGAGTTTGCATAATTTTCCTCGCGATTTCCTTAACGCGCATTTTTTAACACGAACTCTCGATTTTGCGGTCACTACGAGTTCGTGTTAACGAAGTTTTACTGTATGTGCAATTTGAAAGCAGGATTTGAAGTGGTAGTATAAACTGAATTACGCACATATTTTGACTAAACGATATACTAAAAATACACCAATTTACATCAACCTGATGACCATAGAGTTAAACGCAAGACGAATTTTTTTGCACGCCTAATTTGTACTAAAAATTCAATACGTCTTCCAAAAGTTATCCATTTATTCCATAAACCGAGGAATATCTTATTTTCTCGCCTCTTTGATCGTGACAAAGTTGCAGATAAGTTCAGTTTCCCCATGTATTACGCAAATTCAAGCTGATAAAGAATCACTCCTAATGGGTCATAAACTTGACTCCGCGATTAACTAAAATTGCCTCTTCTTCGCATAGCCTATCATTAATTCTTAGTCGTACTCCCAAATGGGTCTAAATTTCCCGTGCATTCTCATGAGGAGTGCACGAGCTCGGGTTTAACCATTGGCTTGATCCTCAGGGGGAACGGTTGTTTACAACCTCAAAATGGTTTCTTTATTCTGTATGAATGTATTCTATCAAAATTTTTGCAATTTGGAATCGAATCCACGACCGAATTGAGAATCTTCAGTCAGTCGTCCTTTCAGTGCTTGTCTCTATTTCACATGGCTATTCTTTCTAATTTAATTTTGCAAAATAAATAAAGCTTATAAGAGATAAGTATTAAATTTACATGCATATCTTATTATAACGCTATTACACTTCATGCGTTGAACCGGGGACCCTTAGCCAAGTAAAAAGTGACCTGTTATCCGTGCAGGGAAGACATTTAACTAGTTAATGTTTAAAAGTTGGGCAACGTCTGCCTCTCGAGTTTTACACTCTTACATATAAAACTTTTCCACTCTCAGATGTTTTCCCTGTTCTCAGGGTATTCATTTATTTAAAATCTTACTCTTAATGCCATTTGAAATAAGTTCTGATTGAATCAATTAGAAGGTTATAGGTTCTTTATTTTTCTCCTTCGGGGGATTTCTAACTATCTTCTTAACTATCAGATTTTACTAGGAATTACATATAAAGTTCATTTTTGCGAAGTAATTGATGCAAATGATACGCTTTAACATTTTTGTATCTGACTTTAGATTAAAATTCGACATAACTTTGTATGTTAACTTCAAATATGAAAATATTTCCTAACTAATGATTTAAAATTGTACCTTTCACCATATTGCAGTGATCGGTAACTAATTTTTGAAAATAATTAAGAACTAATTAATGCAATGAGGTCATTTCGACAGTAAATTTTCATAGGAATTTGAGATTGGCATTCGCTCATTCCGAGAAATCCCTCTCAACTCTTTCTATATCGTTGCAATCACATTGACGTTGTACTCTATCCTTCTACTTTTTCATGCACCAGCGTTTGGAGGATAACTTTTGATGCTTATNAGATGCAAATGAATGGCTTCTACATTTCAAGCACCTCCAGGAAAAGTATGACCCACGGAACATTTTCAACATGGATGAGACAGGGATGTTTTATAATCCTTTGCCAAACCGCTCTTTAAATATGAAGGGAGAAAAATGTAATGGAGGCGCCCGTAGCAAGCAGAGGTTAACCGTTGTTCTCACCTGCAATTCGGATGGGAGTGAGAAGCTTCTAGTTTGGGTGATAGGAAAATCCCGGAGCCCACGCTGTTTAAACAAATTGACCAATCTAAGCTGCCCTGTGATTTTTCACACCACAACAAGGCGTGGATCGACGGAATAGCAATGTGACAGTGGCTCTTGAAATTTAATCGTCGTATGAAAGTACAGAATCGGCAGGTCCTGCTTACAATGGATAATTGTGCAGCGCATAACATAGGCAAATTTCTGCTCAGCCATGTGAAAGTTTGCTTCTTCCCGGCAAACACGACGAGCCGTCTTCAGCCCCTAGATCAGGGTATTATTGCCCTTATGTAAAACAGATACCGTATCCGCTTGGTGCGATCTGTAATCTGCACAGTGGAAAGTAAAAATACTATGAAATGGACGGTATTAGATGCGATCAGAGCGATCGCAGTTGCTTGGGAATCTGTCCCTGGGAAGCATATCAAAAGTTTCTTCGACAGAGCATGGACCCGCTCGGAGGTGGAACTAACCGACGAAGGAGCCGACACAAATGACACACCCGAAGAGTGGGACTTGTTGTAGACAATTATGCCGATCGAAGTAAGCCATGATATCGAAAGCGAATTAGTTTTCTTTGTATTTTATTCTTAATTGTTTTTGATTATTCAGATTGGATTAAATTCGGAGATTACGTAGAAGCCGATGATCAAGTTGACATTTGTGGTTTACCTGAAGAAGAAGCCAAAGAAGTTGAGGAATATTCAGATGAGAGTGAAGAGGTACATATGGAGCCATCCAAACGTGCTGAAGTCATATCCGCTCTTAGCGTCCTCGAGCGCTATGCGGCCACAGCCATCGTTTCAGATAATTTTTCAAGTTGTTTGGAGAGCATATGATTTGAATGTATTCGTAATATGCGCCCTGTGCTTCGGCAACAAAATATTCTAGACTTTTTAAGGCCTAGTGAAATTTATATAAATATGATATCAATATAGGAATCGGGTAAGGGTGACTTAGCGCAAGATAGTGCGCACCCAGAAAAATCCCAAAGAAGAATGGACTTGAAAAAAGTCTGACGGGACCGGGAATCGAACCCGGACCGATCGGGTCCGTTGAGCTATCCAGGTAGATCAATGACATCAATTTATGTTTGCTCTTTATAACTTGTTGTTAGATAATACATTTAATTGTATTTGTATTTGATTTGAGTAATGAATGCCTATCTGAAATAAGCTAGACGAGTTTGCATAATTTTCCTCGCGATTTCCCTAACGCGCATTTTTCAACACGAACTCTAGATTTTGCGGTCACTACGAGTTCTTGTTAACGAGGTTTTACTGTATGTGCAATTGCAAAAGCAGGATTTGAAGTGGTAATATAGACTGAATTACGCACATATTTTGACTAAACGATGTACTAAAAATACACCAATTTACATCAACCTGATGACTATAGAGTTAAACGCAAGACGAATTTTTTTGCACGCCTAATTTGTACTAAAAATTCAATACGTCTTCCAAAAGTTATCCATTTATTCCATAAACCGAGGAATATCTTATTTTCTCGCCTCTTTGATCGTGACAAAGTTGCAGATAAGTTCAGTTTCCCCATGTATTACGCAAATTCAAGCTGATAAAGAATCACTCCTAATGGGTCATAAACTTGACTCCGCGATTAACTAAAATTGCCTCTTCTTCGCATAGCCTATCATTAATTCTTAGTCGTACTCCCAAATGGGTCTAAATTTCCCGTGCATTCTCATGAGGAGTGCACGATCTCAGGTTTAACCATTGGCTTGATCGTCAGGGGGAACGGTTGTTTACAACCTCAAAATGGTTTCTGTCAAAATTTTATTCTGTATGAATGTATTCTGTCAAAATTTTCGCAATTTGGAATCGAATCCACGACCGAATTGAGAATCTTCAGTCAGTCGTCCTTTTAGTGCTTGTCTCTATTTCACATGGCTATTCTTTCTAATTTAATTTTGCAAAATAAATAAAGCTTATAAGAGATAAGTATTAAATTTACATGCATATCTTATTATAACGCTATTACACTTCATGCGTTGAACCGGGGACCCTTAGCCAAGTAAAAAGTGACCTGTTATCCGTGCAGGGAAGACATTTAACTAGTTAATGTTTAAAAGTTGGGCAACGTCTGCCTCTCGAGTTTTACACTCTTACATATAAAACTTTTCCACTCTCAGATGTTTTCCCTGTTCTCAGGGTATTCATTTATTTAAAATCTTACTCTTAATGCCATTTGAAATAAGTTCTGATTGAATCAATTAGAAGGTTATAGGTTCTTTATTTTTCTCCTTCGGGGGATTTCTAACTATCTTCTTAACTATCAGATTTTACTAGGAATTACATATAAAGTTCATTTTTGCGAAATAATTGATGCAAATAATACGCTTTAACATTTTTGTATCTGACTTTAGATTAAAATTCGACATAACTTTGTATGTTAACTTCAAATATGAAAATATTTCCTAACTAATGATTTAAAATTGTACCTTTCACCATATTGCAGTGATCGGTAACTAATTTTTGAAAATAATTAAGAACTAATTAATGCAATGAGGTCATTTCGACAGTAAATTTTCATAGGAATTTGAGATTGGCATTCGCTTATTCCGAGAAATCCCTCTCAACTCTTTCTATATCGTTGCAATCACATTGACGTTGTACTCTATCCTTCTACTTTTTCATGCACCAGCGTTTGGAGGATAACTTTTGATGCTTATATGACATTTAGCATCACTATTTCTATAAAGCGAATCACTACAACATTATGAATGCCTGAACCGTTACGACAAATAAGCGCTTAGTCGGACGAACTCACGCGCCCTATACCAACAAAGTCTCCCGAACGGCATGGAGAAATTTTACGGTGGGATAGCTCAATCGATAGAGCAACCAACCGGCAATTGGGAGACCCAGGTTTGAGTCCCGGTTACCTCAGTATGTTTTATATTCATTTCTCCTAGGAAAATAAATACAAGATATTAGAAACGTAAATATTGAAAGCTGAAAGCGATAAAGTCCCTGAAGTCTACGATACGAATAAAAAGATAAACGTACAGCAACGCCGAATTCATTATTTGTAAGAGTTAAAGAAATCACTGCGCACTTGAAAAAAGAAGTCACTGAAGTTAACCATCGTACTTGGTAAAAATGCGGATAGAGAGGATTATCCTTAAGTTCCTCTGTTAGACGCTGTAATTTTATTTCGGAAGAATATCACCTGAGTTATGAACCTCAGTCCCTCATATTCCTGGGAGCAACATTTTAGCTTAATACAGTACCTTAGGCTAAATCCTCTTTGAATTTCAACAGAAAACTTGGGGTCGTTAGCGGGGTTATTACCTCAAGAAGTCGCCGTAAATAAATCCTTAAAGACTTCCTCTCCAAGTTTACGCTAACACCTACATCATAATCCGAATAAACTTTCAAAGAATTTTCAGGTTAATGTTGTTTGTTCAGTTATAAAATAAGCAGGTCGGCGAGTGCTCAACGAAGTCAGCTTAACTCTTGCTCTGGGAGAGATGTATGAAATTTATTAACGTTCCATAATTAGAAAACTGCAGATGTGCTCCGCATTCATTAAAAAGAAATGTTAATAGGTTTAATCCTTTTCTACACATGGCTCAAGAATAAAATTATTGGATTTACATAGAAAAGTCTTTGCAAAATGTTAATTAGCAATTATATATTTTAAATATTCTTTTCTAAGGATCTCGTTCGGGGATATCTTAAAAATTTTGTAATGAAATAGGAGGAGGAGCTTATAATTGAATTTGCTTATTTTTCGGGAATATACTTTTACACACTTTTGCAAGCAATAAGGGTGGACATGAATGTAACAGTTGATTTTAAAAGAAAAATCTTGAACTGAATATATTTAAAATACCTTTTTGTAAGTCAACATAAATAACGAACAATATCAATATATATTTTTGCTTCAAATGTTAAAAAGTTTGCCGGATTATATTTTCACATATTCGCATATTCGATTATATTCGCGCATAAATTGTCGATTCATTTTATCACGATGTTTGCTACGGACTACAGCACACTACGTATTACTACGAGAGG
>KZ308731.1:1522865-1638812 GCA_000376725.2 Ladona fulva
ATACAGCGAGGAAAATAAGAGAAATAGATGCGAAAACGAACCGATTCAAGAATTCGTTTTTTCCGCGAACGATACGCGAAAGTAATCGACTAGGTAAATAGAGTCTTGGTGCATGCACCCCCTGCCACACGCCGAAGGGTGGCTAGCAGGGTATACACATAGACATAGACATCAGATATCTGATAAACGATGAGAGATTTTCACCTCAACAGAAACCTTTCCACTGCCTATTTTGCCCCTCCTTAATTCCAACTTCGAGGAATTGAGAAGCTCTTCGAGGATTTTTGAACTTTCTAATCGAGAAAATCAATACTCTGGAACCGTTCATGCAGAACTGAAGATTTTTCTTTTTAATCGGGCTAATTTAAACTGTTTAAGTTCACTTTTTAAGCTATTCCCAAATTAGCTCGGAGATGTTGACAAAACGTTCCGAAAGAATGGACTCGATTTATGAGAAAGAAATAAATGTGATTCGTTGCAGCCCACCTTTAAAGGAAAGGAAATTATTAACATCGTATATAAGATAACTAATTAAAGTTATAAGATTTATGGTGAACCAAATATAACCTAATATCAAATGAACAGGACGTGGATGAACCAGTAGATGTTATAACGAGCAATTAAGGAAGTGTATGGAAGATAACCAATAGAAAATAAGCTTCTTTATTTGAGCATAATTATGAACAACACCTCTCTTCTTTCATCTCATCCAAAGTCGATAAAATCAAAAGGAGGATATCGAGTTAGGACAGTAATATATAGTTAGAGGCAGTTGAGAAAAGTTTGAAAAGGTGGATGAGTAAAAACGGAAATGTTCAACTTAAGGGAATCCACAGCAAGAAAAAAATGAAGGGGAATGGAAAAGCGGTTGTATATTCAGATATGTAGCAATAAAAGATGAGAACAGAGGAAATGAAAGAGAGGAAAGATAAAATAAGGAGTAAATCGGACAAAGGGAGAGATTGGAGGGAAATACCAACAGAAGGAAAAATGTTACGAGAAAGAGAAACCGTTTCCATTTTAGCCAAGTTGTATAAGTGTTAAAATGATTACTGGTGCAAACGGATAGAAATATCGCCCTTGATTATGAATGACCAGCTCACAGACGACTTAACTCAATTATTTCACGAAGTAATTGTGTTAAACACAAGTGCTTTGGTCCAGAAGAGTCTATTCCTAAAAGCTGAAAGATGAATGGTAAGTTGTTCAACCAAAGAAAGATTGCAATAAGGCTCTGAGTAACTAACAGCAGATTAGGTGATCTAGGGCGAAACATATCTTCTTATTGGTTTTCACAAATTGCTCTAATCTTTAAATCGTTTGGAATGTCACGCTGATCTTATGGCATTGGATAAACATTTGAAAAATCTGAAGCTGGGACCTACTCGATAGTTATATTTAAATCGCGTCTTTTTTCATTAGAAAATATTTCACTTTACCTCGTCAGACAAGAAACGGATTTTCTACTACTAACACTACTAGTAGTCCCCTATACTCTTTGTATTTGTGTGGGTTTTCGATTTCTCTGAAGTATTTCAAAGAAAATATCTTACCGTGTGCTGGGGCGTAGACGTTAAGGTACAGGCAATCCTCGCTCTGGTTCCGCAAGTATGGTAGCAACCTCCTGAGATAGGCCGTTCTTCCTGCGGGCACCGTGTCAGGAGATCTTCGAATGCTGCCGAAGTCACCTTTGTGTTCCGCATAGTATCCTCCGTGGTAATGATCGTTCACCATTTTGTGGTCGTCCCTGAACGGCCGAAGTAGAATTGGGTCCGGCAGTTGCTGAGGACAAACAGGTGCGAATGTGTCCGCCATTCTCACTCCCGCCCATGGCTGCGGAGACCCCGGGGGCATGAATCTCTGGCTTCCCACGGGCGGTGCCGCGTAGGGCACTCCCAAGAAGGCCTCGACGGCCCCGCTGCCCCCAGAGGCCCTTCTGATGGCTCTGCCTTCTATGAGTAAGCCCCTGAGGCGACCTTGTTTGATCTTCACCTCTCTGGGGGACAGTGGGTAGGCGGTGGTGAGGGAGAGGAGGACCAGAGGCAGCAGGAGGAGCCCTTTCAATCTTTTTCTCCACAACATCTTCAGGGAGACTAGTTTTTCCAATCTTTCAGCGATGCCTTCGAAGCAAGACAAATGACAGTCTACTAGTCATCCTTCTCCCCTTCCACATCGGTCGGATTTTCGATTCGAATAATTAGAAAGGAAACGTCGACTTCTTTCGGAATACAAATTCTCCCGCAAAATGTATGACGGCTCCCCTTCGCACCAAATTTATTCTAAATTTTACGAATTTCGGTGCTTCATTTCACATAAACTCCTTCGCGTGCAAAAATGGGCCGGTGATTGATAGGGGGCATGGCATTAGCTCGGCCACTCAAAAGGGGCGGCTTATTTCAAGAGCCCGCGCGCATCCGTCACGCAAACAAATGAATGCGGCGTGACAAAACGTTGCCAATTTATTATCCCCGGGATTCCACGCGCCATTCCTCCTCCCCCGGCACGGAGGTACTACGCTTACTCCCGAGTTAGATGGGGCATCCCGTCGAATGGGACTGTGGGAAGGGGGGCGTGCTCGATGCGGATTCGCGGATGGCAGCCGCCCCCGCCGTGCACGGTACACGTGTTTGTCGCCGAGGGCGAACGGCGGTGGCCCCGGGAACAAGAAGAAGAGGCTCTCCCCACCGAAGCGCCCGTTGCTATTATTAGAGGATTTTTTCCATCGCCGAGGAGTCGCCGCGGCCTTTTTACTTGGCGTGGATTTTTTCGAATCGCCGTCTATTTCCCGAAAGAGCCGCGCACCTTCGCCGGAGTTCGCCGTCGAGGACACAAATACCGCAAGAAAAGGGGTCCACGAGAGGGAGGTGGACTCGCCACCGTCGGAGAATCCGGGAAAAAAGGCCACAACGGATGTCCCTTCCGCGTTCCCCTTCACACAGACAAACGGACGGGTGAAACACTCAGCACATTCGCTTGGCAGACTTGAAAGCACCTTAGGAATCGACGTAATCCTCACTTGCAGGTTTAACGGGCAATCCTGGTTCGTGTGTGCGATCACGGAAAGTGCGTGTGAGCAGCACGGGCGTGGCTTATAGACTGGTGGCTCACACCGCACGCTGGCCCCGAAAGGTGGGAAGGAGGGATCTTCTTGGCACGGGTCCTAAGACACGCACTCTCCCGAAGGAGAGAGAGGCAAACATCTTGCCGTCGAAGCTCACGGGGATTCGCGAAGGGGGAAACTTCTCTCGAGAACAGTAACGGACCAAAATAACGAAACAAGATTCCGAGATAATCTAACGAGAAACGGTGGCGAATTTTCTTCTTGGCTGCCGCGCTACTCGGAGAGAAACGACGGCATCCTATAGAATACATTTTCTGTTCAAATGGAATTCTGACGATTTTACAACCTCAGAATCAGTAAGGTCGAAAGCAACTTCCATGAACATGGGACCTTATGAGGGTAATTTAGCAAATGTTCTATAACTACTGATAATCTTAACAATTCCGCGTGTGATTTTATTGCCATGTCTACTTTGTGTTTCCTCTGCATTGCGTTATCTACCTTTGAAGTTTTTAACTCTAAGATTAGTAGTCTTTCGAACCTTTTTTCTGTGGTTTTCCCATAAGAAAGATTTTTTCTTCGTCAACCTTAAACGTCGAAAATTGTTCTCAGTAAATGACTTTCTCTTTAATCAAAATTTCTTTATTTATAAGCGAAGCTCTTAATCTCGACACCATAGAGACCACTACGTTCTAGATTCATGTAATCAGTGTACAATGCGACCTCTAGGTGTCTAACCGTACAGTCATAAAATAACTTCACGAAATCTCTTGGTTTAATTCAATGAAAAATTAATCTTTTTAACATTTATTTAGTTCATCATCTCAGTTATCCCAACTGAGCAAGGATATTCAAATAACCAGGCATTTCTACAGTTGTGATGAAAAAAATCAGTTCTCATCAGTTTGTGCTCTGTAGTCTAGCCGATTACTCTTTTAATTATTTGCGGAAAACGATAGTTAGTAAGAATTTAACCTGACTATTAGTTCCCTGTAATGCTTTGTCCACCTCTCTCCTATTAGAGTTCTCGCTCGTTGTTCTGAACCAACGTCATCTACTTTGTCATAATACTCAGCAACAACGATCACATTGCGGATGAAGTCTTCTCGATGGCTGACTGGAGTGGATGGCGTTTCGATGGCTGACTTTGCCATCGTCTTCAGGGCGCTGAGATAGCAGAGTCAGCAATCGATACGTCGGCAAAAACATACCTTACCAGGTGGAAAACCCGGGAAGACTTCATACACAGCTTACACCAGGAAAGCACGAAATCCTTCAACGATCACATTATTTGGAGACCTTGAACAATCGAAATTGGTTACCCGTAATACGTGCCATGAAGAGTAACTCGAACATGCATTTGATGTAATGTTGAAGTGCTAGCAACAGGCCTATGGTCTAAAATGGTCTAAATGGTCTAAAAACAGGCTAGCCTATATTTGGACTTTTTCTCAAACTCATAATATTTTTTCGTAAACTTCAATTAATTTTTAGGTTTTGCTAATTTCATGTATGTATGTGTATTCGTGTGAAATACCTTTTTCTAAACGCTTATTTAAATTATTCAAGTAGTAAACAATTATTTACGTCCTCTAAGTTGGGTGGTCATAGAAAGTTAAGCCTTAAAATTTTCAACACAGCCTCGAAATTCCATACAAAATGACTAAAAGACTCTTAATGCAAACTATTATCTGAATACGTCAACCAATGGCTGCTCCAGTCTTGTTATTTCCGCGAACGCCCTTAACTGGTAGAAAGATTATGGGGAAGCGATTCTTGTTGATAGCGAGCGACCTCCAGAAGAATGCAATGATTCAGTCCGTATGTTTTGTGATGGACTGTTTTCTGAAAACTCGAGGGGAGAAATGTGGGTTCAGTGCATAATGTGCCAGAGGTTGGGTACACAAATAGTGCGCGGGGACAGAAAAAAGATACGCTTATTTGCTGCAGAAGTAGTAATATTGTTAAAGGTGCTTCGACAGCTAAGGTAATTTCTCACCTAGGCCCGGGTCCCTAATTTCTGCCAATTATAGCTCTGATACTGTTTGAAAGCATAGTTTTACCTTCTATTTATTATATTGTACATTTATTAGGGATAAAATAAACAATTTTTATTATTTCGGGTTCAATTTGTTGTATACATCATGGTTGGGCCACTAGCCCATATTTAGATCACGTTTTTGAATCATGCAATTTTAATAACTTTTAAAAATAATATCATTTGAAAAAATAAGGGTATAAGCGCACATCACTACCTTAACTTACTTCTGTCTTGTTGGAGGTTGAATTAAAGCATTTACAATTTAACAATCATAACAAGTTATGATACGGTACAGCTCAGAATTAAGCATGTAACGCCTTCTCCTCTACTTATGCACGGGCTCTAAGGAATATCCTAAAATTTTATATTTATTTATTTAATAGATTCCTTAAATGTAATAATACCTTTTGAGTGAATTCCAAAAAATAAAGTTTAACAATTTCACAGTCAGAGAGATAGCTTTTCATTTAAAGGACCAACGTTTAAACAGTAATCATATGTTAGAAGAGATTTAATAATGGGGAAGGTCATGACTGTATACTTTTGGGGATTTAAATGTAATTTCTACGTTTCACACCATTCTTGCGTTTTGTTCAAAGCCTTCGGGAAATGGTGAAATTACTCTATGTTATCATTTTCATCAAATAACTTGCAGTCATCTGCAAAGAGCAGAGAGCGGATTTTAGTTATACGGAAAAGAGTACATAAATCATCTACATAGAAGGTAAAAAGATAAGGACCCAACACATTAACTTGAGGGACTTCCGAAGAGATAGCTGACCAGACAGATTAGTTTAAACGACTACGACACATTGACTGCGATGTCTAAGATAATTTTTTAAGGTGAGAAAATTGCCATTTATTCCAAACCGGTGTTCAAGTTTTCAAAGATCAACAGAATCGAAGGATTTAGAGATGTCTAAAAATACTGCGTTTGACTGAGATTTGTTTATCATGGAATCAACGGTGTGGCCTTGGAAAATAATTAGACGGGTTGGTGAATACCGATGGGGTAAGAATGCATCTTGATTTGAAGAGGTATATGGAAAGGTAAAGTAAAATAATCGATTTAGAATCGATGCTAAATCGATTATTTTACTTCACTTTCTACTCTACCAGACAAAGGAAAATATTGGAAGAAGGGATAAGGGACGGTAGTTAGAGACATTAGTTCTAGATTCAGATTTGTGTATTCTGTGATTTGTGGAGACTGTGACCTTAAGGTAAACTGCACTTTCACAAAATACCTCCCATCCACTAGACTTCACATACTACTCAAAAACTCGCACAATTACTCCAATACGAGTTACACAACAGTCGACCAGTACTTTGTTACTTTGAACCTTCTTAGCTCTTCTCGAGCAAAATGTTTCTTTCGACGCGATAGCAGAGACACCTCAGCTTAGGCCTGCGAACCCAAACACCGTTCGTGCGCACAAAACAGCGAACAGTGATACGCACCGCAAAACACGAGATGTTAAATATCCCTTCACCTTTTTATCTTTCAACATGTAAAGATGGATCCTTGGAGGCTTCAACAAAAAGGGGGGACTGATTTTCCAAGCAATTCCCGACACCTCGCTGCATTCATACGTCATGGGTGTGGGTGGTCTCCTAGGTGGGGGTCACGCACGCTACTCTCCTGGAATTCCAACGCATATGTTGTATCTGGGCTCCGAGGAATTGATGAATGAATTCATCTCTAATCACGATGCCCTGCAAGGTGCACGGTAATCCTCTCACAAAAAAATATTCCTGAATAATATTTCCCCAGAAGTCACTAATAAGAATATCTCGGAAATACTTAGTCAAGCTGGGAGGGTGGTATATCCCCCCTATCAGCTAAACTTTGGGATAAAAAGGATGGCTTTTCACATCGTGGTGCCATATGGCCTATATCGTCTTACAGGAAGGAGTTTCACCATCTGAGTATTACGTAATAGATATCGGTGACACATTTCACCGAATTAACATACAATTGGATGATAAGAAATACCTTCTTTACAATATCGAGGAGCATAACGCAAAAGAATGTCCGATCCAGAGTTTCTTCCTCTACCACCATCGAGTCCATGGAGACCATGTATTCCAAAAATGAGATCCAAATTTACTGTTACTGTCATCCAATACAACAGCCTAGCCAAAATACGAACAGGTATGTGTGAGAGAGATAATCGCATTCACACACTTCTCCGATATCGTATGAATACGAGTGCGTCGTATCGTATGTGCGTCGTCAAGCTAAGCTTAATTATCACGGCTAATTCTTCACCTACACTGGTTGGGCGTCAGTTTTTTAGGCAGAGGCTCCCAAGTTCGATCCTTGAAAAATGAATTGAACTTATGCGGGAAGGTTTGGCTTCAGGAAGGGGCATTCTATCATTAAATTGCTGAGCCAATAAAAGAACACAAAAGTAATATTAAAATGTGTCCAACAAAAGCAAACAGTTTATATTATGAGGAAATGGTTATCGATTTAAAAACAGTTTTAAGCGGAACAATTAGCGAGCTGTTATTTGTAGTTTTCTCTTTAAGGACGCGCAGGTTTATTGGATTCGTTCATGTGTGACTCACATAAGCATTACTTTGCTTATAAATAGTGAAACGTGGCTTCTTTTCCTGCTTGAACTGACGCCGAAGAAGGAGAGAAATAAAGAGTTAAGAGTGGATGGTCGGGAATGACTGTGAAGAAGCGGAATAATGGGAAGCACTTGAGAAGAGATGAGGTTAGTGAGAGTAGATAATGGAGGAAACAGGATAAAATTGTGGAAATGAGGACAAGAAGAGGGGCATTAGAGGGAGTTTGAGGTGAGGAAATGGATTAGAAAGGAGAGAGAGAAAGAGACGGGATTGATTCGGACGATCTGGAGGTGACGGCTGGCAAAATCGGACTCTTGCGACTCCAACTGGATGAACACACTTTCCCCGGATTTTTAGAGGATCATAGTTATCTCATGAAATAATAGGTTGCGGATTTCGAAATTAATTAATCGCCTGTGGATTAATTTTGGGGGGAACAATTAGTGATCAGCGAAGAGGAAAAATGTAAAAGAAGCCAACTTCCCTTCCAATTATTGTGGATAACAGAAATAATTTCCCGCTGCTGATTAAATGATGAATCGGGGAGAGAGATATCGGATACATTCATTCCTCGTGGGGTTTCATTTTAATTTGTCCGAATTCAAAGAAAAGAACGAATGAATTTCGCCAAAGAAAGACCGCACTGTTGCAATCGGAAAGTACTTCTTCCTTTCTTTCCTGGTTGAGCACACGTCCAAGGTGTAGGTAAGAAAAACTACAGCAACATTTGTTCATTTTTTCATTAAACGTTTCAGCATCTCAAAGTTGAAAAATAAAAAAAGGTTTGAGGGAAAGTAACTGAAAAATCAGATTCCGCTCTTTTGTCATTGAGAGTACTTGGGGTCTAATTCTGCACTCTATTTCTTGGAATGAATTAAAAAACGTCTCATGAAGAAAACTAACGAATCCAGAATCTATTGATTGGAATGTATACGGGCTCCAGGATAGCCAGGTGGGCAACGTGTTCAACTTCCATGAAAGCGATTCCAGGTTCGATTCCCGGAGGGGGCCTTGTGAGAAATGGCCAAAGCTATCGACGTATTTTTAACAATACCACTGGAATGTATACTTCTCCTCATCTTTCATAGGGTTTCAGTGTAAAATACTTTCCTTTATTAACTTTCTTTAGGTACCTGAGAAATTGGCTCTCCTTTTGTCTAATTTGTGATGCAATTTGACTTATCTCGATTTTCTGAGAAAACGTTACCGAAATACCAGTGATCAAGTCTAAGCGCTAATTAAAAGTTACCTCAGACTACTCCTTATGATTGAAATAATCATGATTTACGTCAAAAACAGAGAGGAAGAAAATTATTTGAGATATCGTACGCAATGAATTTAATCGTGCCTAACACAAATACTATTATATAATATACATTATAACTTTAGGAAGAAATAAAGCATTGTAAATCCTTTTGATGTCATAAAATAGGAAGGGCCGGTTTCATCGACTATGTTGTCATGATCATTTGAATGTTACGGAAAGCTCGGAGTTAAAAGAGAGGACGACGGGAGGGGTGATGGAACGAGAGTGGGGAAGAGAGAGAACCAAAAGATGTCCTAAATTGGTGAATATTTGTAAGGATGAAATTATTCTGTTTATGAGGTTGATTGCCCTAAAATATCTAATTTGGAGACTTTCTGTTGGGTGCGGTGCGATTGCGATGAAAAATCTGAAGATTCTTATCTATTGTTGTTTAGCAAACTGTGACATTTGCAAGTTGATTTTAAACTACTCACTGCCTTACGTTTTAAACTACTTAATTACTGTGAGATCAATTAAACCACTAATGCTGGATTTTTACACTTCTTTATTCCTTCTTATTACGGAAATCCACTTAGTGAAGGCTGCATCCATTGATTAAGCAAATGTACTAGATAATTATTTCAACAAATATATTAAATATCTTATCAGAACTTAGCACTTACTTTGCGTAACGTATTAATTGGTATTAGATAATTGGACTCATTAATAGTAAATATCTATCCATCACATTAACCATCATCAAATTATTTATTGTCTGAATAACATTAATTCTGTGCACTGTCGCATAAATTACGTCATAATTTTGTCTTCAACTTCTCTCTATATTTCTCGTATAGAGTATTTGAAATGATTCTTACTAATATGGGTAAATTTAGGCTCTGTAACATTTTATTACCAAAGAAACGGCAATATACGATGTATCTTATCGTTATAAACTAAACTACAGCGATGTTTACTATGGACTTAATTGGCAGGTTGCGGTGGCAACGGGGTAAGCAAGTTAGGGGGGTACCTAGTTCGAGTCCTCGTTAGGGCTCTGTTTGATCGTGGCTTGAGGATTGTAAATTGTAGGAGTGGTATCTAAAGACGAAAATTCGCCGCCATTATTATTATATTATCAGCGAGAGATCTGCCATTTACAGTTAATTTGCAGTTCACCATTCATATAAAATATTACATTTGCCTAATTCAAGTATCAAGATTAAGTTTTCTTTATTATATCTTTGAGGAATTTCTATTCACGAAAACAAATTTTTAGGTCCTATTAGTTTAGCACTAAAATCACTGCTGTTCTAGTACAAACGACAGGAATACATTCAATTAATTTCTTTATCAGTTAAAGCTGCAAGGAGAAACGGACATGAAAAAAGTCTGAAGGTTCCCTCAAACTTTTTTAATGTCCGTTTCTCCTTGGAAATTTTCTTAATTGCACGCCTTATCGTACCAAATCGCCTAAACCCTATTACTTGTGAGTTAAAGCTGGATTTGAGTGACCTCTCTTTCGTTTGAAATTCATTCATATCTTCGGAAAACCCCAATTTATAGTCACAAACGCATTGTCCAACTGCTGACGCGTCCTTCGTCATAAATACATTATCTTTATACATCCATTTTTCTTTCTGAAACCATCAGATTTTTCTCTTAAATATTATTGAAACGAAATATAAACTCGCATAAATGATACATAAAGAGGTCATCTAGAGCTGGAAAAATAAACAATAAGCGATACATCTGCGGCGAAATTGATACTCCGTATATCAAATGGAAATCTGTTTGCCCACAGAAAATAACTGGCTTGAAATTTAGTCTAAAAATTTCGCGTAAATGACAGTACAATACCCATACAGCAGATGTCTCCAAAAGAGCTCTCGTACGCCAAAAAGCCGCGTACCGGAACATAACGTTAATTTTTTAAATCCAAATTTGCTCAGCGAAAGAGAAATGATTGAAGAGAACTCAATTAAACAGACGGAGAAGTCGAGGGAATGGAATGAAAAAAAGCAAAAGGAAAACAATGATCCTCAGTTGAAAACTAAAAACATGGGGAAAACGTTTTCGTACGAAATGTTATCGAAGCGCTAATTTATTTTTATGTAAAGTTGTCTTAGACAAAATTTCATACTTTTGCCCAATTAGTGCAAACTTTGGCGGCGCCCCCTCTGTTCGGCTTCGAACCAAGACCGCGCAGATAGATTACCATAAAGAATACCTGCAAAATGCACTATTATTTCTTGCAGGGTTTATTTCTTTTACAAATTTAAATTAGAAAGAATAGTCGTAAGAAATCGCTACAGTTACCAAATGAGGGGAATTTGAGAAAAGATTCGTATTTCGTTCGTTTAATATTGCATTTCATTCGAAATTAAGTGACGTTTTTCGTAACAAACGAAAAATTTAAAAATTTTTGGTTTACATACAACCAGTTCCCCTGAGGACAGAGGAAGTTGTTGAATCTGAGCTCACGCATTTTCCGTAAGAATACACCGGGAATTTAGGCCCATTTCAAAGCTATCGTTTTCATAGCCTCCATCCTCAGAGGGTCTCCAAGACCCCCCGAGGCTTTGTCTCCGAAATGATCATTGGGCTTCCCAGAAATCGGTAATCCGGAGCTTCCCGTTTGTCTCTGAGCGCGAGTTCCGCTTGCCGAAAGACCGCTTACGGAGTATTTTTAAACCTGTACAATTGTTGAATAGAAACTTGTGGGAATGTTGCGTGATTAGGGTTTTAACACGGATGCCACAAATAGATAGAAAGTCCTTGGAGTCGCCTATATTATATCTCACCTCCGAAATTCAGGTATATTTATTTTTCGCCGTTAATCCGGGATTTAGCGCCAAACACTAAACTTCAGAGGAAAGACTGCAGTTTTCATTATTTCCTCTGTCTTCCTTGTTCCTTGTGGCATTCAATATAACTCGGACGTTAAACACAGACATAGATAAATCTTTCCGAAAGTCAATTCCATTATGTTTAGCCTTTCGCGGAAACAATGAATCGCCTACGGAGTGAACGATAAGCAGATACTCTTTATGGAGAAGTGATTGTTTATTCTCGACTTCTGTTTACTCCAATCCAAAGACAGATGCGCATTTTACGGCAACCAAACTAACCCAAGCGGCTCTTGACGCATAATGCGAGGGGAGTGAGTGAAGAATGCACCAAACACTTGAGACAGCGACAAGTGAGCGTTCCAGAGCGCGCAAGACGGTGAGAATTCTTTCCAATGTGGTACTCGCACAATTCCTAAGGCCACATATGTCTAGATAATTACTTTAATTCTGTAATTCTCTGAGAGTGAAAATATTTAAATCCCTCAAATGTCTGGGACATTTCAAGTCCATTTTATTGTTCTCTATCTGCTACTAATTAGTGCAATTAGTTGAAAATAGAATTTCAGAATTCCAGAGATACAAATCAATATTGACTGAAATGTGCAATGGATGAAACGATGAATTTGTTGTTACTCGGAATTGAATAGATGAAAAATATTTCTATTTCGAATATTTCGAAGAGAGTGGGAATGAAAAAGATCTTCATTTTCACATTTATAGAAATTAATTTGAACAGAAAATGCTTGAGCTCGGATTCAGCAATGGAAGTAGTCGGTTAGTCGTCAGGGGAACGGTGTTTACAACCTTGAGATTTTAAAAAACTTTCGTTTATATAATCAAAATTCTCGTAATTTTGAACAGAAAAGAATATGCTATGGCCAAATAAAAAATCTTGAATCAATTTTTCCTTCTCTTGGCGATTAAAGTGATGCCAGTGCTTTTTAAGTGCTTTTGTCGTTCGCTTTTATGATTTTCATATGGAAAATCTCTGACTCGTCTGAAGTCGAACCGGGGAATGTTAGGTAGATAAGATCATAATCATCTGCGCAGAGATTTAATAATATACCAATTTTGAGAGTTCGACTACGTTTAGTTTGAGGGTTATTGGGAAAAGTAGAATTCTCACCCCGTCTGGAGTCAAAACAGAGACAGTTATGTAAATAAAAAGTAGACTATCTATCTACCTATTCAGGAAATACCTAATCATCCTGCCAAATTCCATCAATATCGGTCGGATAGATTTTTTGTGATGCGATAACAGACAGACGGTCAAGAATTTCAAAAAGAGATGTTTTGGACTCGGTGTCATTCCGGATAAACAAAACTACAACTTCCTTGAAAATTGCTACAATTCGTATACACACACGGCTCCAGTTAGAGTTTCACTATGCATTTAGATAGATAACAGTGTGGAAGTTGAAAATAATCGATATGATTGGACAATACTCCGAGAAACGCCATTTGATAAATGAGAAAAAACGGACTTCGTATTTTCCGCACGATTTTATTAACCGACTTGTATCGGCCTTCCCGACATCCTCAGATACAACCTATGGAAATGCTACATACCGCGGAATAGTATGTCAATGGGTTGTATCTGAGGATGGCTGGAAGGCCGATACCGGTCGGTTAATAAAATCGTGTGGAGTCCATTGTTTCTCATTTATGGTGTAGAAGTTGCATTGGAAAACCGTTGCTGGAATAGCCTGGACAAAGAGCTGAATCTGGGTTTGGGTAAGTTTTCCTTTTTGGTTCGTCTGTTAAAACTTCTAACAAAACCTAGCAAAATAACCATTCTGTTCTGTGTTTCTTCCGCTCACGCCATATAATTAGGATGGCAAAATGAATACGTTCCTTTATATTATCGTAACGTATCTCCTTCAAATCTTATTTGGAGCACGGACTTAGTTCTCCAAGATTTCGTCTGCACACCACCTTCAAATACACCTCAGAAAGCAAAATCACTTTTGTTTATTTGTTGCTTTTTAACAGCGTATTTGCCACAAATATAACAAAATCTACTCTGAGCAATAACACAGGCTCTCCTGGACATGTTGCACCAGTATCGAATGTCGAGCTCTAAAAGACGTATTGCCTTGACACGCTTGCATGCAGAACGAGTTCTTCTTTATACAACCTTTGCATCGAGTTGCTGAATTGGAATCATCGAGTTCAGTTAAATCTTGCTTCGCCCATCGGAACGAACGGAATGAATCACGACACGATTGACTTGTCCTAATCCCCCATCTCTATCTACATTTCCTCTTTCCTCCTCACCTTAGTTTTTCCTCCTTATTAACAGTGTAGAACTCGTTGTTGATTACAGTAATACACAGGAATTTGTTAATCGAGAATAGCTCACAAAATTCAATGGCAGTTGCAATCGTGAAAAAAATCCTCTACGTAAAGTTGAGCCATAATTAACAGTTTTTTTTCATTAACTAATGAAAAACTAACCTGTATATTCTATTAACTCATGGAATGTGTCGTATCTCAGTTGGATTTTCATAACCAATCAGATTTATCTTTCCTTATTGCGAGGATCTGAAAAGAACCGTGTGGATATAAAGTATTCAATAATTAAGAAATACGTCCTAATATAGTTTTGGAAAGAAAGATATTACAAGGCTTAAATATTGGCACGTTATATATTCCCGAATATAGTCCTTTGAGAAAAACTAATGCAATGCTCCCGGAATATAGCTGTGAAAGAAGGGGTTAAAAGAGTCTAAATCACCCAATTCATGTCGTTTTCGACGAAGCTACAGTAAAATTACCCTAATGAGCATGAGAATATTATCATATTAAAACATTCGAGATACGAAGAAAGGACTTACGAAGTAAGCCATTCAGGGTTAGTTTCACAAATCGTGGACTCAAATTTTATGCTAGAAAATTTAGAAATCTCACAATATTCTATCAATTAATGTTGTATAGAAAAAAGTGTCCAGCAAAATAAATAAAAACCTGTTATTGCAACCAGGAGTTGAAAGATTGGTTTCATTAAAAAGCGAAACCCAACAAGGTCTAAAGTACTGCAGAAAGATATGGTGCATCATATGTCACCATAGTTATAATATTATAGTATTATCATCGAAAAGTTAACAAACAAAGCAATATTAACATCTTTACGTTCCAACACTTCTTTATGGTATTTATTTCATACAGAAGAAAACAAATCTGTAAGGCGGGATTTTCGAATTAAACCCAAACAGAAAAAAAAATCTACGGAGGTGCCCGTGATATTGTGGAAAATCATGATATTACACAGATATGTACTTTTCTGTGGAAAAAGTACATATCTGTGTAATACCAAACAGAAAATTTCAAAGATATTGTACTCAAATCTAGACCAATATTTAAGCAAAGATATTAAACGGTAACCAAACCAAAATCGAGGAACAATTCAAAATTTTATTTTTCACAGCTTAAAAAAAATCCCGTATTTTGATTAAAAGAACTAAAATTCAATGGAACTAAATCTAACTACAGTTGAGCAGAATATAGTGCGATTTGTTGCCCTGAACAGGCAATTGAACTCTTTGAATCGAATCGAACAATTAAACTGAACCAATTCTGCATTTTAAAATTAGCGTATACATGAATCAATAAACATCTTTGTTTTCGAGGTCGTTCACACAAAAACTGTTCCCAATGACAGAACAATGAGGAAGACAATGCTGCAGTACTCCCGGAAATGTATTGGCTGCCAAATCGCACTGATTACAGGAATATGCTAAATATCAGTTTCGAGGAGATAAATATCTAATTTATTATTGGCTCAGATTTATGAACGCTTGAGAAAAGAAACATCGATGGAACATGAAGAGTGGGAAAATACCTTCGTAAGGAAAAGCGAAAGAGAAAATGATGGCAATGTTAGGATGAGGCGAAGGGAAAGAATGAGAGGACAGTGTAAGGATAGCGGAATGAGGTGAGGAGGCTTTTGTGAGGGGGAAGGAGAAATTATTTCTGAGCCAGAACCAAAATAGACTCCGAACTTCTCTGTGATCGCCAGACTCCCCTTTCTACGCACTCCCACTCTTCCTTTTCCTCCTTCATCCTCATTTCCTTTTTATCTTCTTCTCCACTTTCTCGCATTGCTTATATACTGTTTGTGGACGAGATCACAGACGAGTGCGTACACTACATAAAATGGCACTACAATATGATCTGAGAAGAACTGAACCAACTTGATTTACGTTTGAATTGGGGATAACTGGACAAAAGCTGTAGCAAATTAACGACTGGAATTTGTTCAGTTGATCGCCTAGTAGCGTAGATAGAACATTGAATTGACTTCCACATTTTAGGATGATTTCGGAATCTTCGGTACACGCCTTTATAACACATAACAATAAATTGACTCGTAGATTACTTTATCTATCCTTCAGGCGAAAAATATATTTTTTTAATTTACAGAAAATATCCCAGTACAATCACATCAGAAGTTGTTATAGACAATTCATAGTCATTCTCTACTTTTCAGTTACAAACCGTCATCTTTTCCAACCCAATGCCTCGAACTTAATCTGAGACATTAGCTAGAGGGAAGGTACATACTTCAAGGTGAACATAAATCAGAGAAAATGTGATCAAAATCATGAAAAATGTGGAAATATTAATTAGATTTTGAAGAAAGAAACTGAAGAGAAGGACTCAAAGAAAATGTTAAACATTTAAGTAATTACGAATAAATTTCAAAAAAGATTATCATTGTTTATAGGAAGATGTCTTTGATCGACAACAGACAGCAAAGCAAATGCATGACTAAGGTTTATGTGAACGTTTCAACTCATCTCAAACAAAACGAAGGTCTCCCAACGGAACTTGCCAAACTATGAAAAGTTGGTCATCCTTGACAAAGAGCGTTTTATCATCTTATCATTCAATACAGAATCTTTCGTAGAGGCAAAAATAAACACACTTATGGGTCAGAGTTGTAAGAATCCTATCCTATCCCTTGCTTGTGTGAGACTGAGCTTTCTCTTTTCGTTTTATTCGAATATTTTTGTACTTTTACGTAATTTTATTGCATAATTTCTATTATATTTCTTTCTGAAGCAAAAAGGGTGTATGTACCAATCTGTCAATCTTAATTTTTCTTACCTTCCTGTGCAAAAATATTTACTACAATTCTTGAATCCCCGCAGATGCTTAATTTTATAAGCTGGGCTTCGATTGCTGGAAAATTTCAGAGAAAGTACATTTGCTATAATAGGCATTTTGCGCCCCCCTTCTGCTACTTCGGCCGATCCGAGAGTGAAATAGGAGAAACAGATGCGAGGACAAGTCGTTTTAGGGACTTATTCTTTCCAACAATAAGCTTAAGAGGGGATTGCCAACTTCGATGTTGCCAACTCGAAAGTTCCGTGTTTACACCCCCTGCCACACGCCGGAAAGCGGCTTTAAGTTTATTTATGTAGATGTAAGTGGATGATCTTCCTAATGAATGCTTATGTTTTGCAAAAACCAAGAACTGTCGGTAGTTTACAGTACGTACGTGTGTCGATAGATAAGAGAAAGGTGTCCAAGAAGAGACATCTCCGCATTCCTTATCCACGTCTTTACCTCTTTATCCCACTTTCCTTTTCCTCCGGAATTTCACGCACGGATTCCAATTCCGTCCTCTCTTTTTCCACAGATCTGCCGCCAGACCGTTCCAGACTCAAATCCTTTTTTCGTCGCTTTAAAAAATTTGGCATTGTCTGTGGCTCTTTTCCCCCTCTATATTTAGCTTCTTCGATCCTTTTTATTCTCCACATTTCCGATTCATCCATCTTCCTTTTGGCCCGCTCGTTTTTCTCGATTCGCTTTGACTCACCGTTCTCTCCCTTTCGCCCTCTCTCTATCGTCCCTTTAACTTCAAATAATTTCGAAGAATAGAAAGTGCGGTCGACAAGTTTCTTAGAACAGTACCATCAATCCCTGACATGAGAAACTTCACTAACACGGATTCGCATTAGACTTTCTAGGCATGTCACTTCTATAAAATTATAACTTCGTGTCCAAAAGTTGACACCACTAGACTGTGGTACGCTGATTCAAAATTCGCAACTGAGTTACGTAATCGAGCCATACAATGTAAGTTGTGAAATTTTACACGTAAGAAATATTTATTCTCAATGCATTTGAAAATCACTCACCACATCACTTACATTTTCGTCTATAAATTTGAAATGCTTACATTTCAGATATCGCTTACATTTTTCCTTAACATTTATTCGATATTATGCTAAGTAGGCACATCAGTACCAACACTATCAGGTTAAATATAATACATAGGATAAGGATTCTCAGACTTAACCGCAAAAGCCATTGGATTTGGTCCCAAACCCAAGAAAGCGTGAGATATCGATCCAAGCTATCACAGGTTAAATACAGAAGGCGCTTTTCCCCATAAAAATGCCATTTGCAAATTTCCGGAATTGTTTTAGAAGTGCCTTCGGAGACGGTAGAGAACTGAGGATCGAGATAATGTTTGTAGACTTGCTTCTCTCTGTAAACAGCAAAGCTTATTTTCCAATATGGTTTTGGGTTCAACCCCAAGGCGAAACAAAATTCCCTTTTGGATTTATAATTCAGGTAATTTATAGGTCATGTCTTAAAAATTTGCTCCCAACTAAAATTAGTGGTAGGCATCTTTTTATTGCTGTCCTCTGCTTAATTATTTATTTATTTATTTAAAAAAAATTACCCGTCGCGATTAGGTCGTGGGACCCGGTGGCAACGGTTGAGGGGGTGCAAAAACAATGTACTAACTGTCCGGCATTCGCCCAATTATATTTGATTACTGCCCTCCGATTCACGATTACTTAATTCTGTGTTTAAACATGTTAAAAAAATGATATAAATATGTAACTATATTTATTATTGCAACACATTTAAATTGTGTAGTCAAAAAATGTTGCATATTTCAGCCCTTGTCAAGTATCAAATAAAACACAAATGAAAGTTTCAGAAATTATCTTCCATTAAATTTCAATTGAGTAATTAGAATGTAATTAGAAAATGTTATCTCACCAGTAATTTTAGACGGAGATCTCTTATATAAAAATTTATATTTATTGTTATTGTTTTATATATATCGTTATGTATCGTAATATGTGAGTCGTAAGTCCTCGAAATTACAATACATTTCTAATTTATCATATCAGGAAGACAGTTTTCGCTAAATCATTTTGTAGAGACCAAATAAATTTACTCTAAAATTCCTTAAAAGGAACTGTATTTTATCTATGATGTTACATCGTGATGCTTAACTTATGAAATGAGCATCCAAAAACTTTTATGTTTTTCAGTTTTTAGCCATAAAATTAGTTGATCAATATCTACTACAAAAAACACTACTACATTTTCACCTTAAATGCTATTTAGGGATACATTCCCCGCGTATGCTCACAGTATTAGCATCTTAATATGTACAATGAGCTTGGGAATCAACTTCTATTTATGTAAATTTCCCCAATTAACCAAGGTGAAACTTATATTAAATTAAATTTGCTATATAATACATAACTCTTCACAGCATACTTTTTTATAAATATAAGTAATAATAAAATTTAAAGTGAGATTATAAAAAATTAATAACTTAATTAAGTTTTCATGAAAACAATGTAATAAAATTCCTTTGTACACCTCATATTTGCTAAAAATCTAATCGTATCAATATTGTTATATCGAAATGTAAACATTCTGCCGCTGATTGGTGGGATGGGTTGGATGGGATTGAATTGGATGAACAAACTATGAAATAGTAACTGAACTCCCCTTCAGCTACAAATTGCCCTAATTGCATCGCAGGTGATTCTGCTCACGGTTCAGAGTAAAGGAGAAATACTAGATGTGCTTAAAAACTAATTGGATTGCATTCTTACCCATGGATAAACAATAACGACTGAGTTGGCACTTATCGGATTTTGTCGGCGAAAGAGAAAAGTAACCTGCCTCTACTGTTTACACGTAACACCTTTGAACAACTCCAGTTAATTTTTGCGTCTAAATATACATAAAACGAGCAGTGCGGTTCGGAAAGGGTTCAGTGTTAACCCCCCTGAGAGGCTTAAGTTCTTTATAAAAGATATCGCAATCTAGTTCCAAAATTTAAAAGTTTGAATATGAAATATGTGGTTGTAGTGTTGTTATTAATCCCATTGCGCTAAGAACTTATTCTGCTTTGTGAATGTATACAGTATAGTCTATAAAATTTATCGTCATTGGGCGGAGTAAGAGAAATTACGACTTTTATGGCGCTGGGAAGGAGAATGTTTAAGGATGAAAAGTAAAACGACTTATCTTTAAACTTTGGTTACACTATTGATAACCATGAACTGAAACACACACATACGACCATTTTGGAGTGTTTTTTAATTAGCTAATTTTTGCCAATGGGATTTCAAAATGATGAAGCTTTTAAATAATCTTTTCGATGACTAAATCTACATCTACGTATCTGCCCTATAGGACTATTATATTTATTCCCATCTCCATTTTCCCGTTGAGAATCAACGGGCTTTTCACGTAGTCTTTTATATGCAAAATAATTAATAATTGTGTCTTAAGACTGTTGGAAATTTATTTCTGGACTCAGTATGTGTACTTGTTACATCTTTGAATTTCTTTTTCATTATAAGTTACTATACAATACTTTTTATATAATATAAACTTGATATTATATTATGTAACCTAATTTTTTGGAATTTTTCTTTCTTTCTTATTCTTGAAATCTATAAGTTGTTAAATTGCTAAATCATCTGTTATATGCAAGTTACTCGTAATTTAGAATTGTATTGTATGGCTGATGTTACTTTTTTTCTATACTTGCATCAGTTTTTACTGAAATTATGTTTTTATATCATTGTCCTTATATTATGTAATCGTACATAACATTGTGAACTTTTTATTTGATTTTATTTGTTATTTTTATTCGCATTTTTTCTCTTCGTATTGTTTGTAGAATGCAAGGGGGAACTTTTTACAATAAAGTTTACTATTATTATCAGTCGTAGACTCTCATTGTCTTCTTGGAGATCCATGAGAAGTCAGTCTTGGACTCTGTTTCCGCGCGTAGTAATACAGTTCTTCTTACCATATCGAAATCGACCCCCCAGAAATTTAAATGACACTGCGAGGAGTCGATTCGAGTTTGGGAGTTGACTGGAGGTCGATTGATAATGTAAATTAAAATTTACTTTTACTGTTGTTTAGAAAGAAAAGAAGCAGTACGTTACAAGTGACAACACAGATTTGAGGGAACCTGATTTCTCACGAAACAACAAGGAGATAATGAGCGTGTTGGTAGCCCTCAATTGCACGATTCACTTTTGATAAAATTTCTTGCTAATAAATTTTAATGACGTCAGAATTCCTATGGCGAAGTTCTAGCAGCGCGCTCACTAAACCAGGTTTTATTTCAGATCATCATATCTGTACATTAATGTACATTTAGGTACTTGATATATTTTTTAAACTATTAGCGGAAGATTGAGTTTTATATTGTGATGTATGAAAAGCAGCATGGCCACGCCCACCTAGGTGTGGGTGCACCGCATCTGGGTGCCTCGTTAGGTTGAAGAATATATAAATATTTGTATGAAAGAAAAGGATTGAATAATAGTTATCACTTCCACTCTTGAATTTCAACTCAATTATATTGTATCAATTTACAATGTTCTGCAATATAAAATATCACACTACCATTTACATATGCGTTGCTTCGAGATAGTTGACCAGTGCTACCGAACTTCTTGGATGCTGACATCGAAGCTTCGACAAAATATTGTACGTTCTTTGAGTCGCATTACGACTTTTTAAGTATTCTGGTCTTAAAAAGTTAATATCTACAAAACTGAAAATCTTCAGCATAATTAAATAATGAGTATATGATTGATATTGGCCCTATCCAAACTGGAGATCAAAAATCAACAGTAATACGTTTTCAGTCATTTATTTAAGAGAACTAAGATCTCGGAAAGATCAATTATCTTGCCACATAACCGTATAAATCTCCTCGAGTTCTGTTCAATTAATAATTTTAAAAAGAAAAATGTCAACCTTTCTTGTAAGATGTACCGTCCCTGCAAGGTAGACATATTTTTGTTTTCTCAATGGTCTCCACCCCTTCTATAGATGTACCCTGGCTGCGCCCTTGAAAACTAGTAGTCATTAGAATATACTAATGATGGAGCATAGATAAGATGAATTACGCAAGGTTACATTAGAAATGGATACCATTTCAGTGATTCTTCAAAGGGAGATGTTAAGAAACGCTGATTTAAGACGTTAAATAAATGTTTAACCAGAGCTGCACCTGACCTATAAAAAGGGTAAAACATAATTTACCGACCCTAAAAATGAAACACCAAAACGTTAAATTTCCTGAGTAGGAGGTAAAAATTATTGTGTAAGACTTTGAAAAACCAGTGTTTCATGACTTCGTTCCCCAGTTTACATTGGTCACAATGCTTCAGTGACAATAAGTTATGCATATTCAGTATGCTGACGTAATGATTGGCCATTATCAGTTAATATTTCACATTACTTTGGAGTATCAGTATCTTAGCCCCAAATTTCTCCGGAAGTGTCAGTAAATCCACAAAACCTTTTGAAAACTAGAAAAGATCAAATCAAATCTCTCGTGAGGATATATTCCAAATCCTGAAGAGGGTTTATTCTAGGTACGAGAAAAATGTTTATTGATTCCAATTCTTTGATTAAATTTACAGCTCAAATATTCTTTCTCGACTTGAGAATAATCTTCACATTCCTTTCCTTTAAATTTTAGCCAATCTTAAATTTCACATCACAGTCTTCCCTATGGGCCATTCCATGTCAAGTGGACCAACGGTCCCCGCTCGACAATCACCGATTTCAATGAAATTTTGGAAATAGGGATTAAATGCCTGCGATGAAAAATCAAGTCTACATTTTTAGAGGGATAACAGCAAGTTCTTTTATATAAAGAGAATTGGAAAGAGTTACCAGAAGGTCTTGCTTAGTAAATGTGAACTGAAAATGCCCTATTTTTGGCGTCGTAACGAAATTCGTAATATTTACAGTCTAAACAGTACATTTATATATATTTACAGTCTAAACAGTATATTCTACAGTTTAAACTAACGGAAAGCATTCGGAAAGTGAAACTTTTTATTCGTACACCTTGCATTAAGTAGTTATAAGATACGAAGTATCGCGTTAATCTTATCTTTATTTGCAGAGATGTAAAATGCCAAACTTTAATTTTTTTCGCGCCACAATTTTTGGGCGGTGGCAACTTCACATTAATCCCGCTTTCTCAGGCCTTATATTCCCGCGATGAAAAACCAGAATCAGGTTTTTAGAGGGATAAAAGGATGCTCTTTCTTATAAAAGCAATTTGAAAAGGTTATGAGAGGGTCTATTTTCGTAAACGTTAGCTGAATATACCCTATTTTCGGCGTCGTAACGAAATTCGTAATATTTACAGTCAATAATTAAACTAACGGAAAGCATTCGGAAAGTAAAACTTTTTATTCTTACACTTTGTATTAATTAGTTATATGATACAAAGTATCGCGTTAATGCTGTGTTTCTTATAAAAAACTCTTATAAAAAAATTTCAGCTTGTCAAAAAATTTCGCAATTTTAACTTTCTTTTCACTACTTTTGAAGTTGAATAAGTATTTTGTTATTCCTAATGTATAACACTTTAGTTTAAGCGGTAACAAATACTCGATCTATTGGTATTCGCCATAGTCTCACCTTTGTTCCAATAGCTCTAAATATTTTTACAGACCATATATTTCGGCGGAAACATATGACAACCAGTACATGGTTCCATCCCTCTGTATCTTTGTAGCGATTAAAGATCACCCTGGTGGGATTTTTGATAACTAATCCTTGAGCAAAGAGAAAAAGGCTTTAGGGAATACCGCAAAGAGGACTTTGAGGCAAAAAATCTTTTTCATTCGCCACCGAAGCCAATAGCCTAAAGGCTTTATATCGTTTTTAACTTGTATGCAACAGATTTTCCTCAGCGATACTAAATTTTGTCACTAAAAGCAGAGATTTTATTTAATTAGAATTCCGCATAATATTCTTAACCAGAGCATTTATAGCATAAAAGAAAAGGATTATGAGGATTATTTATTTCGGCTGCTTCATCAAGTTGAAGGAAGGCAAGAAATTCCTATTTGACCCTTTATTTTGGATATGAAAATTCAACTAGTGTTCCTCGGAGACGTGGCCATGATGAATCCAACCCAACCCGAGTGATTTTTTTTTCGAAGGATTTCTGTGGCAATTGCAAATACGCATTTGTTTGCTATGGACGTTTTTGGATTTCCAATATACACACGTAACTGCAAAATAATTCTAATTTAATTTTCCTTTAGTAATAGGACTTAAGGTAGAAACGGCTAAAAAGATGCGGAAAATTTGTAATCATATAATTTAAAAAAAAGAAAAAATTTCCCAATAGATGAGTATATGATTCAATAGTTATATTCATAAATAACATGAACGAATTAGAGTTCGAAGAATTCCGTCATATCTGAAAGACTGTTCAAAGTGTTTCAATGAAAGTCGTTACTCTGCCATGCTATGGGATACTTACAGGAAAAGGGGCTGAGATATCGAAAGGACCGCATCGAGAGCTAAGCAACGTCCGTCTTTGCAATGCACTCGACCTAATTTTGGAGAAAAATAAGGACGATTTAGCGGCAAAGAACCAACTCCCAATAATCCCGAAAAGAATGAATCGGTATAGGACAAATGGGGCGAGCGAAAGCGTTGTATAAGGGGAAAAAGCGAAGCGAGCGTCTTTTATTTGCACAGTGGCGCCACTCCATTGAGTGCGGAATTAAAAAGAATCACGCACCTGGGAACGGGGGTAATGAAGCCGAATCCGGGCCTCAAAGGATGAAATGGGAGGTTCATTTGGTGGCTTTGAAGAGATCCAAGAGTAATTATGCGCTATGGAAGCATTTTCGAGAAGAAAAGATGCTAGCCTTTGTTAGGCCATTATGGGTTTCTCATGAAAGGAAAGGCGCCATTGATTGGATTACAGACATCTTGCTGTACGCGTACAACGACAGATCTGCTAAAAACGATGGCTGCCATCGATGGATTTTGGTACATCCCTTTAAGGAATTCATCCTTCCTTCATATAAAATGGACTGTACCACGCCAAATTTAAATTGCCTGATTTATTGGCGATTGTATTGCTATAAATAACTGCATGAATAAAGTATATACGAATAAAAAGCACCCTGGATTTTTTCCATGCGTTAATGGATTCTTAACCAACGAAGCTGCGATATCAATAGTAGTAGTAGTATTGTTAAAAGTGCTTCGACAGCTTAGGTCATTTCGCACGCAGGCCGCCACCAGGAATAGAACCCAGGACCGCATTCACTGAAGTCGAACGCGTTGCCCACTTGGCTATCGGGATCCAAGCTGCGATATTTCCAAAGTCGATTTTCTTTTTAGGATCCCTTCTTGGGTCTCCTCATCAACAACAACGTCGCATCACATAAATTCATACTATACACAATTGGCCATTTGAAAAGAACACAAAAGAACTATCTACAATTGTTAGTAATGAAATACTTCAACAACTCAAATCAAATAGGTATATAAAGCGCAAATGTCTGTCCGTCAGTCCGTCTGTCCGTCAGTCCGTCTGTCCGTCCCCATATTTATCTCAGAAACGGCTTGACTTAGAGATCTAAAACAAACTGTGTTTCTACGATGCTGAAACCCCCAGCAAAACTATCTTCATCTCTGTAAAGGCCCGGGTTCGAATCCAGGAGCAGAAAATACGTTTCCATAAGAGATGTACATAAATTACGTTTTCATGACTTGCAGAGGTCTTTTCTTTTACAAAATTAAATTAGAAACAATGGTCCTACGAAATTGAGACAAGTGTCACAAGAAAGGAAAATAATCATAGCATCTTATTTTAGTCGTGAATCATTCATATAAATTCGAAATTGCGAGAACCTTGATAAAATAGACGTAAAATTCGTAAAATTGTTCGGAAATAGACAACCCATCCCTTTGACGACCAAGACAATTGTTGTACATTGCTGTCATGAGTTTTCCCATATAAATGCACGGGGATAATCGGTTAGTAAACTTATCCATAAAAAATGTACGTAAAATAGGTTTTCGTTACCTGCAGAGGTTGTTTCTTTTACAAAGTTAAATTAGAAACAATGGTCCTACGAAATTGAGACAAGTGTTACAAGAAAGAAAATGATTAAATATTCTTATTTTAGTCGAGAAATATTGATATAGATCCGAACTTTCGAAGATTTTCATAAAACACACGGAAATTTCGTAAAATATTTGGGAAATAAACAACCCATCCCTTTGACGACTAAGGCCATTGTTGAATGTTGATTTCATGAATTATCCAATATGTAATCAGCTCTTATAAGTTTTATAAGAAATTTGCGTAAAGTAGGCTTTCATGACTTGAAAACAGTAGAATAAATATTATAAATAATTTATATGACAAGAAATATATTGAGTAATTATGATGTTACGGCAGAATTTTTTGTGCCGAGGACCATATATATATACGATAATAGATATATTGTTAAACTAAATCCCGTCATGCTTGACGGGGGCATCTATACTAGATTCACCATCATGAAGACACCATTTAAAATGCATTGGCCCTTGCATTTTAAACGGGAGATATTCGGGCGCTGTTGCGACATTTGTGTAAAAATATAGTAAAAAAAAAGTAAGTCAACATTGTTTGAATTTTTTCAGTATTGAATTGAATTGCTGCCGGATTTTACTGTGTGTATAACTTTTGGATCTTTACTACCATAATTGCATAAAAAACGAAAATGTTACATTTCAAAGAAATTCTGGATTTTTTTCCGGTTCAACCCCACTTCAAATGTGCTACCATTTTACTTACACTTTCAGCTTTCTAGTGTTTGCCTACTAGGTACATAGCCGCCTTTCTTCGCACTCCTCAGAGTTTCGTGGGGATCCCAAACACTCGTTGCATATTCCAAAATCGGCCTGACCAAGGATTTGTCCGCTCTTTTACTGATACCCTTTCCACTCCCTTTTAGGTTCATCATTGCAAAGTGAAGATTTCTATAACCCTTAACAACAATCTACGTGCTTTCTCCATGTAAGATTTTCAGTTAGCTTGATGCCAAGATGTTTTCAATCAGACACGACATGAATGTTTTCGTCTTTTAGGGAGTAATTATGTTTATGAAAAGAAGTAAGAGTAATAAACTGAGATTGTGACACCGTATACTAATTAAAAATTAGTTACTTAAGAATATCTGCGGCTGAAAGAATGTTAACAGCATTGGAAGCCATTTTGTCATTTTAATCTCCTACAAGAAAATGGGTGGAAGCGCTCTCCAGTAGATTCGGATTTTCAACGCTTCCTCGCGTTTGAATATCTTTAAGCAGAAAGTAAAATTGCTTCCTTAAAAAAACGAAGATATGGATCGGAATAAAGTCTATCGATTAGGATAGTCCTCATAAATTCGCGAAGAAACTCTTAATGCATTCTGGAAAGATCATCGATATAAATTTATCTTCGGAATAAGAAAAACACTCGACGAAATAAGCAGATTAAATGTAATTCAATTTCCAGTCGATTCGCTTTCGATTCTTTATCCAAACGACACTCGGATGCGCGAACTGAATTCTGGGATGAGTGATTCCCTTAAGATATTACTTTGGGATTTCTTCGCTATCTCTTACTTGTAAAACCTTCCCTTTTCCGGACGACTGGGCAACGCGTATTCAGACTCAAACTTTCCCTCAAACGATCTAATCCGATTACGACGCTCCCATCAGCGGATTAGAGAATGAGCATCTTTTCCGATTTACGTTCGATACCCGAAGAGAGCAACGCTGTCGGGACATTGGAATATGCCCAAACTTAAGACTTTCAATTGCTTCCGGATCACTGACACTTCAAGGACTTTTCAACGAAGATTTCCGGAAATAGATAGAAAAGGTTTTTCACCATTCTGTTTAACTTCCTGTTTGTTTGACTAAACAAATGTTAGGAGATGCTTTCTGCATTTAAAATCAAATGAACACATCGACTTCCTCACGTCATTATCCTGTAGCAACAATTAAATTATTAGCACTATCAATTATGATTAAGTAAGTAGTTAAGGTGCTGCATTTATACATTGATCAATAGCCTATAATTAGTGAAAAGAGTTTATTCCAATGCTTAATATGATTTGATTAACAAAGATAACTTTTCTATGATTCTTGACTTGAGAAATGCATATTACCTGAGTTAATGCATCTGATGATCGATATCGAATGGTAGATGAACCGAAATTAATTGTAATTTCTTCATCGTGAAATTCTTCAACCAATCCGACCGGTGTATACTCACGCAGGTAAATAAGGGGTTCGTGCCTCAAACAAATCTAAAATCCTTCCATTAGCTTTGATGATTTTAAAAACTTAATAATTTCACACTACTTTACAAAAATGTTTAATTAAAATTACGAATTTTAACATCATTACGTGATATGCATGCACAATTTCTCTCATTTATCCTGTAAATAGAACGAAAAAGTCGTAGGTTTGATGGATAACTTTCAAATTTAGAGGATTACTTTTCGTATTAATAATAATAATAACTCGTCTTTACTTACGGGCGAGATTTAGACTAATTAGTCTCTTCTTACATCTAACTCTTAGTCATTGTACATAGAAAGAAAGAGGTATTAGGAGTTGAACTAAAAAGAAGGCAATAAAAGAAGGAACTACTATATGGTCTATAGGTCTGCACTTAGGAAAAAAATAAAAGAAAACCCCGCAGGAAAACACCCACGTGAAGGGGGCGTGAAAACCCTACGAAACCTACTGACAGTGGCGACTAAAAAAAATTTAAATAAGAGGTGAAATTTAGTAAAAGAAAAGTGTCAGCAACAAAGCTGAAAAAAAGGAAAAAACATGGAAAGCTGTCAGAAAGAAATGCATAAGTCTTACAAAAATTCTGACAAAAACAGATGTTGGATTTGAGTTATAAGAAGTAGGCATTAATATATGATAAATGTGAATATTAAAGGTAGTATGGAAATATCGAATAAAGATGAAATATTGAATAATAAACTGAAAAAACAACAACTTACATAATACAACAACAATTATGAAATACAATTGCAACAATTTACATAAGAAATTCAAATCAATATACCAATGATAACGTCAACTTCTTCCTCTTCAAGTGGAAATTAATAAAACATGAGGTAAATATCAACATCATCACGAAAATTACAGTAAAATTAAATAGACACAACAGCTTCTTTCTACCAATGGTAATGACAACTTCTCAGTCAAAATAGATCAAATATAAAGAAAAAATATCAATGCCCGTATTTACTCGTGAGCTGATGAATTTAAATTTTAACGTCTCATTTAAAGAACTGATGTAAATGTGGTGTGACATAACTGTGCCAGACCCCTTTAGCCCCCTCCATTGGGGCCTTACTCTTTCCACAATTCTGCCTTTTATTCGCCCTTAATTCGAGCAAAATTTGTCTTTTGAATGTCTCGCATTTGGAATTCATGACAGGCATTTATGTAATTTATCCCCTTACCTTCGATATCCTCTCTCCGTTCCGACCGAAATGAAAATGTGTTATCGTATTAATTTTCCGCTCTCGGCAATATGGCCGTTTCTATTAAGGGCTACAGAAAATTTATTTATTTCGGAACGAGTTTAAAAGATATTTTCACGTTCCACTGAAAACAGGAATTCCTTCTGATTTGAATTCTTGCGCTACCACTCCTTTCTTTATTTTTTTGGGTGGCGTCATTGATCGATCTTTTCATGAATGACTTTGACGACATTTTGTGAATATTTCCTCATGTATCCACACAGTTGAATAATGCAGACTTCGACTCTCCTATCTTTCCAGCTATTTCAGTTTTATAATTTTAAACAAATGAATTCACGTTCTTACGAAATTTGAGTGAAATCAATATACCGATTCTCCCATATTAGAGGTCTCCTTATTTCTCTGTTAACAGTATCATTAAGAAACATTATTTTCGTAAGTGATGATAATCGTTTATCAGCTATGATTGAATTAATTTTTCCGATGACAGTAGGGGTCGATTTTTTTATTCCCAAGGATAGCTGTTTCCATTGCCCTTCACAATCGCCCTCTACGGCGCTCTCAATTTACAGTTCTGCAACTGCTCATTTTTCCATCAGCGCCCGAACGAAGCACAGTAATGCAACAGGGCAAGAGGATGGATTTATTCCAAAAGTATGTGCATTGATTCGTTCGTTTTCCATAGCGTTTCTCTCTGTAGTAGTGTTGCTAAATGTGCTTCTACAGCTGAGACAATTTAGCACATAGGGCTCAAGCACGGGACCGGATTCACCGAATTCGAAGGCGTTGCCCACTAGACTACCGGAAGCCCCGCGTCTCTCTGCAATTACGATACGTTATCTGCAATACTCCTACGTAAAATAAATAAATAAGGATAATCTATCCTTTCACATCCATCGTCAGCATAAATACGAGTGAGTTGCTCAAGTCTGCCAACGTCAGAGTGAAGGACGCTCGCTCCCGAGGAGGTTCTGAGTCCTTTCAGGACGACGAGGGGTGGGTTTGGTAATCGCCTGTCTCAGGACTGAAGCTGTCCACTTGCATCATTGTACTGTGGCCCTCGCGTTCTGTAGAGGGCCTAAACGCGGTGCCATGGGAGATCTGCTACTTCTGGCAGTACTATCTTCACTGTCTTGTGTCTGAGTTCTGTCACACGACTTCGTTGACCTTCGGCCGGCTCTAAGACCGTGCCACGTTCTCCTGAACCGTTCTGGGGTTAACTACACTGCACCGGCTTCGAGACGGGTGGCTCGTTTTTAAGCTCTGTGGGTATTTTTTAGGATAAGACGTAGATTAGATGTTGGGTTTTTGGGAATGAAATTTTCGGCCGAGCGAATAACGGACGAGGGTCATAAAAGATAAGCGAGCTTTACCAATAATCCCATCTAACTGCAAACAAAAGTAAAATATCAATTGCGATAGTTAATTGTAGGAGTGCGAAATATAAATTGGACTTGGAGCATCTCATTCTTTGTCACAACACTGATATTATCATAGGTATAGAAATCTGGATAACTGAGGATGTAAGCGATAATGAAATATTTCCTAAACATTTTACGATTTACCGCGAAGATCGTAAAGTAAAAACAGGAGGTGGAGTCTTTATTGCGGTTATATCTTCTCTCCAGATTAAAGCGCAGGCCTCGGGGGGCAGCGATATAGAAAGTGTCTGGTGTACGATAAGCCAAACAAATAAGCCAAACATCAACGTATGCGCGTTTTGCCGAACAAAAACTCCTCACCAAACAAATAAAAGTACAACTATCATAGAGGGTGATCTCATTCTCCCAGATATCGACTGGGAAAATCATAGCACAATGAAAGAGGCCCGAGGTACCGACTCATGTAATGAAATATGCTTCAGAGAACTCATTAAAACGAGCAGTATAATCACCAAATAGGTGAGAAGCTATTATAGAGCGTATAATGAGCATTTATAACGATGGAGAGCTTGGTAACCATAAATGTGTATACGTAGACGCAATCACATAAAACCACGCGAAAGGATGTTTTTCTATGCGCTTGTTAACGTAAACGCATGTGTATAGAGATAGAGAGATAGTTATAATAAAGAGATCATTTTCAGTATTCTCTATAATAGAGAGATAATTTTCAGTGAAACCCTACAACGATAGGGTCAACAACAAGGTAAGACCAAGCATGTCTCGATCGAATACGAAACAGCTTCGAAATTGTCAGATCAGCTCAAATTTCCGAGGCATAAAATAGCAAAAGAAGATGAAATCTGAAGGATGATCTGTGTATTGGGATACTTCTTAAAGACGGAGGAGTTTGAACGTAATAGCGCGAAATAGAGAAGAAAGTATCGGGAAGGGAGAGTATAATGCGATATTATGAGAACAAAAACGGTGATGATTTAAAGAGGCAAGAAAGAAAGTCCAACTGTTTGAAGAGTTTTACAGAAATAAAGAACATGAAACATGAAATTAGTATTAATACGTGATTTAAAAAATGAATAGAGATATACTTGCGAGATATTTACCATCTCTTACTTAAATGGAGTGTTGATTTTCCTCATCTTTTCTATTTAATTTCGTCTTTTTTGTTGGAGTTCATTCGCTTGAGTTCCTCCCCTAACGCAGTTCCGAGGTTTGAGGGGACCCATTCGTATTCCATTGAAATATTATTTTATTATATTAAAATTTTTTATTNCAGTTTATCATTTAAGTTTATCTTTCCTCCATTCTTGAGTAATTTGTAATCCGTCTGAAGATGGGATGGATGCAGACTTAGAGATTTTGAGCTCCGCTAGCAGAGATTTCTGGCGCGACAGTGGTATATCCGTGAATAGCGGATTATTTTTAAAATTTCGCAAAATTGCGAATTAACTGACAAAATACGAAATCTGAGAAAGAGTCCAGAAATGTCACAAAGTGAACAACTCTAGAAAAGTTTGTCTCATAAATTTAATTAGTAAATCAAGTTGTATTTTAGCAAGAAACCCAATGGATGGATATATCAATTATCATATAATAAACGACAATGCTGATGCAAGTGTTTCTTACGATGAATACGCATTTGAGGGTATTGAGCATTAGTATTTAAGAAACATGAGAGCTTAGGAAAGGTCCCTACAATTATTTCATCTTCGAAGGTCATTTTAAGATTTTGTATCTCAAAAGAGCAAAAGAGTGTGAAATAGTTTGCTTATTTTATTAGGCAATAATTTGAGTTTTTACCTGTCATATAGTCAGGTGATTCAAAACTTTATCCATAATACTTTATCATCAGAATGTATAAAACCTTCCCTGGCTCAAAAAACAATTTGCTATCTAATTGTTATTACTTTAACGCTTGTTCCTGATATCAGTTCAGATGTTTGAATCTGTAAGATTTTAAATATCTTCCTAGTTCAGAAACTAGTTTCAACAGAAAAAATAAACCCATTTTCAATGAAAAGATAGAATCTCTCAATCCATATTATTGGAGTTTTTTTTTCTTTCACAAAGAATCTTTCAGAGATACTTCAGGCTATCCGATCCTCTGCTAAACCTTATCCTACGTTTTGCTTTTCCGGAATACACACGGGTATTCTATACTCTCTGTCTCAATCCCTTTGCCATCATCACTGCATCCACCTGAATTGAGCATCTACTCCACCGCTTGCCAATTACTATTTTCAATTTCCTAACGATATAGAGCCACAAAACTGGAGAATTAGAGTTCCGAATCAAAGTTACTTTTCCACTTCCGATTATCAATATCAACGAAATTCTGCGGAAATCTCTAATTACTGGATTAATTCTAATTATGGATATGCTAGGAATGTATCACGGAAAGGAAACGCTTCTGCATCTTCTTTTCGTATTCATAGTGAGAATTGTGTTTAAAAAGGAAAACCAAGCTCACAATTCTTACGAAGAACGATTCTTAATAATCGTTGTTTCATTTGCTTAATTGTCATCGATTTTTCTAATAGTGAAACGCCTCTTCATGATTTGATTTCAATTTTCACTTTATTTATCTTTTTTATCTTTCTTTTTCAGTGAGCTTATTTAAATTTTAAGAGTACTGAGAATAGTACATTCGACATAATTAACATAGTTAACATAATAATACATTCATTTAACGGAGTGTGTCAATCGAAAAATAAATTCAAGTAATTGTTTCTTCAATACAATGTTTGCGTATTTTGAAACTGAATTTATTGGTGTAAAATCTTATCAGGTTAATCAAAAGCTAAGTTCTCGCAAGCAGGAATTACTATCAAATCTATACCACGGGTTTCATGAATTCGAAGTTGCTCCTATATCTCTGTTATGTATTTATGAGTAAATAGACACACGGACTAAATGATCTCACGTACATGTCATGTATACCCAAGATAGAAAATAAACCTTTTGCGTACAATTAAGTTAAATAAATCTCCAATTCCAGACGGTTTTCCTGCTAGAGTGTTGAAAGGATTGGCAGAAAGCGTCGCCTAATATCTCAAAATTATGTTTTTTAAGTCTATGAGTGAAGACAGAGTCCCAATAGATTGGAAGTTAGCGAATGTTACGCCTGTTTATGAAAGTGGATTAAAGGAAGGCCCAGGAAATTATAGACCTATCTCATTAACATCGGCAAAGTTATGAAGCACGTCATTGTTGGATCACTCATGAAGCTCTTAGATAGTAATTGCTTTCTCAGTAAGAACTGACATTGATTTAGAAAGGCCCGATCATGTGAAACTCAACTATCGTAGCTATTCAAGAGTCACCAAAACTCCAAAAGCCATCAATTACTAACGAGAAACCAAATGCGCATTTCGCTACCCGAGAGAGCATTTTCAGGGGCAAAAGGTGACTCTCTTGTCTTATCGTAGCTTTATTCACTCAGACGTTCCTCAAGGCAGTGTATTCGGACCTCTACTGCTCTACATATATTTCAATGACCTGAACGACGAGATTGATAACAATGTAATGGCATTTGCGGATGACTCTGTAATATATAGAGAAATGTCAAGCGACGAAGATAGCATTTCTTAATCAAACACAATAATTTAGTTCATCTTCAAAGGTGGTGCGAATAACTTAATATAAGTAAATGCTGGGTGGTAAACTTCTTCGAAAGGAAACAATTTAGTCGGAACAATCCGTACAAAATTAGTGGAATTAATATTGATGTGGTCAACACAGTAGGATAACTCGGGATCACACTTACGAATAACTTAAACTAGAACACACATATTCGAAAAATCTGTGGTGTAGCAACTCGGTTAAAAAAGCTCGGTTTTAGCCTTGTAGGTAGATGTGATCAGCTATTTAAAGAGCGACATTATTTCACCTTAGTCAGACCACATTTGGAATACGCAACGAGTTTATTGGTTACAGTGGATGAAACCTGTACCCGCGAACTCGATAAAGTGCAGCGCAAGGCGAAAAAAGGAGATTAGTCTGCGATTGCTAGATAAAGTCAGAGAAAGTAAATTTGCGGAAGACGTAATCGGTATTATGCTGTACTTCTTATTCCGACAGTGTGCTGTTAATAAGCTAGAGAGCTAAAGGGTGAAAAGTAGAGCACAAAACGAAAAGTGTTATCTATTTGAGAGAAAGCAATAATTTGAAAATAAATTGATTTTGTCAATACTAAAACATTTTACTAGTCTTATATGATTCGTGTACGTCGTGTAAATATTTTCAACTAAGGAAACAGCTAATCATACGACGATCAAACACCACAGTCACTGTAAGTTACACATAGCTGAACGATCTCCGGCACTGTTGTGTGCAAATTAAACGGAAATTAAGAACGGTTATAGTCCGACGCCTGTCGGAATTAGGCAGCCCACGGTCTTTCTCAAAGGCTTATTCTTTATCAATTATGTCTCGAAATTGCATTATGCTACACTATAGAGCATAAAACAATCTCTTAAGCAATACACAACATGTGCAACTTTCTAAAAGTTTAATACCGACAGATGGTTGAGATGAATCCTCAAGACCCACGCCAAGATGTGCTCTAATACAGCCAGCGCCACTCCTACGACTACGAAGTTTTCTGCGTCTCCTCCTTGACTTACGCCTCTCCGGTATTTACTAACAACCGCCCGCCAATACTTTCGGCAATATACTCGGATGCCGGAATGAAGCCCAACTCGTAATATGGCGTGCGAGCCTTATTCAGTGAAGAGAGAGGTAACACAATGGCTATAGCAGCTGCTCTTTAAGTGGAAAATTCAGGATCTACAGCAGGTCTCGTCAGACTTTCTCACTTCAGTTTATCATTTAAGTTTATCTTTCCTCCATTCTTGAGTAATTTGTAATCCGTCTGAAGATGGGATGGATGCAGACTTAGAGATTTTGAGCTCCGCTAGCAGAGATTTCTGGCGCGACAGTGGTATATCCGTGAATAGCGGAAATCAGATTACAGATAAAAGCTTTTCCAAAAATATATCTGTATGGGAATCATTAACGAATCAGTAATATTTTACGAAGAATATCTTTCAACTGCCAAAACTTTTGCGTTTAGAATTATTCCTTACTCGTTTCACTAACTGCTCATTATAACTCGTTACTTCATAAGAAAAGGTATATTTTCACATGATTGAAAATTATAATGATTTCCTTAGGGGATCCTCAAGGGATCAACTCCTTCTCTCAATATTTCTGTAAACTAATTCAGTGAAGATATCGCACAGAAGTAGAACATAAATAGAGGGATAGATTAGACACAACTCAAGCGTGATCAGTAGCTGCAGCCATAAAATATTTGTTTTCTCAGTGGATGAGATTACGAATTCCTCATGCACGCCCATAGAACGTAAGGAGCCTTTCTATTCTAACTCACTAATAAAGTTCTCAGAAACAGATCACCAAAATAAGCGTATCAGCCTCTTGGCCACCTTCCCTTTGCTAATAGATAAGTCTAACCTTTCGCATATTTGGCGATAAAATCTAAATTGAGATGTTGGCGTGATAAGGCATCTCTGGTGGCAGTGCTCTTCCCTTCCGCGGCCTTAACTTGCCATGACGTGCCTTCCATTCATTTATCCACCTTTTCCTCAATCCATTAATCATCTCACCGAAAAAGGACACTTTGTTTTCTGCTCGCTTATCTATTTTGAACTCATTATGCCCGAGCACGCCTCTGCACTCATATCGGCTTTGCGATTAAAATCTCCGATTAATAGATGCTTGCTGCTCGGCTATAGCTTTCACTTCGTCATCAACATTTTGTGTTCGACACCAAAATTTAACTTTGCTACCCTGACTGTGAAATTGATGATAATTTTTGGCCTTGACCAGAAACTAAGCTTCTACTATTTAGATAGCACGTAGTACATACCACACCCGACCAAATAACGTATAAATAACATAATTCTAGGATTAATTAAAGCACCTACCTATATCATGTTGTTTTTACCAGTTAGCCTGAAAGTTGCCACTTACTTTGTGTAGATACCAATGTTAATAGCACATATAAAGCACACAGTAGAGTGAATGCAAAATAAATATCTTAATAGCATTATTTTACACAATTTTATTTATTATGAGTCCCTGTTCTGAAGAGAGTGAAGGCAGAAGCCAAAAGCAAACGATCTTGGATTCATCCGATAGAAGGGCCGGAGACTTTCCAACGGACAATTTCACAAGTTGTGTGAAAGTTTGAGATACCATCCAGGTAAGTTTTTTAATTAATTTCGAATGAGCGTCGATAGTTTTGATAACGGTGTTCTAGGATTAACAATCCTAGGGCATCGAATAACCTACCAACACATACCATTGCAGTTGGCTGTGCCGCCGCAGGAAATATTGGCAGTGACTTTACGGTAAGGAAACAATTTTAAAACATTTATCATTTAAAAAAATATTTAAACTTTTAATTGCAAGAACGCCTTAAGTATGACACAATATATAAATATTAACATCAAAAAATAGGAAATTAGCCAAGACAAATCAAAGACAACGAAGAAGACATATGATGCTCCTTTCCAAACTTCTTGCAAGCTTAGTGACATTTCTGGTTGCACAGAACCAAAATTTTGAGAGAATTGTTTTCTTCAAAGTAGAGAAATAATGTGCAGCTCACTGCATTTGCTGCTGCGTCAATATCCTGTGATATCGTGCTATATTAACTCAAGATGAACAAGGCTAGTCAGAACTCACTCTTTCAGATCTACTGCGAGCCACTGAATTATTTATTAATTTCACCCTTACGGCGAGGTTAGGCCCAATGGGCCTCTCTTACACCTAACCACGCTTGTGCGCGGAGACAAGTTTAATCTGAGTGTTCTGTTATCACCGTTTACTCACCGCAATGGAGCAAGCTGTAGCTATTTAGTTTCCGCAACTTAATAATCAGCCGTGCGCGGGGCGGTATCTAATGCAATGCGTTCCATGTCCGTGATTATAATGTTGCTCAAAAAAAGTTGCCAGTGTGCGGCCTAATAAAACGTCCCGCAGAGGCCTCAGGACGACTTCTATCTCAAATTGGCTCTCCTTATCGATTGATTGCGTCACTCTCCGCTAATTTCAACAGGTCTCTCTCTCAAACTCCTAAAATATACCAGCCATTGAAGACGCTTGCATAATAGTCGTGCTCATGCAAACCCCACATATGATACGTAATGTGTTCCTCATTGAATTGTGTAAGAGTAGAGATTTCAAGCGATGTTCCACGAGGAAGGATTTGGCGAGAAATTAATTCCAAGTTGCAATTTGAAATTAATTTGCAACATTAATTCTGGTTTTAACACTTAGGATAATTTATATAATTATAAAAATCATAAATACGTAATGAACACTGACTTAGATTTTGATACAAAATTATATTGTTCACTGGATTTCGCGGATTGATGTTTTTTTCTGGGTTTTATGTTTTTACTTCAGTCACCTTTAGTCCATGAAGATGCTCTCTTGGGGAGTGAAATGCGCATTGGAATTCTCGTTGGTATTTGATGGCGTTTGGTGACTCTTGATATTTCATCAGGGTTAGATCATTCATTGATAATAAATGGGCTTCAGTTTGCGAGAACTCTTTTTCTTGGAATGCAGAATACAAAGGAATAGTAAGATTTCGTAAATTACAATTTTTGCAAGAATGTAAATCGACCGTAGAGTGTCAAACATACAGTTAATCATGAATTCGCCGATAATTACATTAACTTTTATACGTCCCACTTTCATGCTGATTGAGGCGCGTTCTAATAACGATTACCTAACTCTTAGTTCCATCAATGTTTTTCCCGATAAAGTTCTTTGCTATTGGAATCATATTATGTCGTTCAAAATCCACATTTATTGAGATTGAGAAATGAAAGAAGTGTATTAGATCGTGAAGTAGCAGTCCCTAACATTTTCAAAGTATAATTGCCAGCAAAGTGTACAGTATAAAATAGAGGGCTAATTTCTGAATGTAGCTGTTTTCGTTGTATGCGAGTCATGCAAGACCTCACTATTTGAGCGAATTTGAAAATATAATACTATTTTAGGGCAATGAATCTACCCAAACATTGTCATGACATAGTGGTTAAAATAGTTCCCTGAAAAAGTTCTTTCGTCACTAAGCCTGGAAGTGTAATCGCTAAAAGAGTGTTTCAGATTCAGCGAACATCGGAGGCAATCCAAATCAACATTAATAATTCAGCTGGTTAATTTAATACTCCAAACCAAAGTGATTTTTCACTCCAAAAGAGGGTGAGACCCTCGGTTAGCTCATTTCTAAGTAAGTGGTTTACCCCTTAAACGAAAAGGGGTCTTCTTTAGCTTTCCATGAATATCACAGCTGAAGAATGGATGTTTAGAAGATACTTACAAGATCTAAGTACTTTAATTCCTTTTTCTGAATTAGTACTCGCCGTGTGTTACTTAACTTCTGTTACTTTTGGACTTAATCTCATAGAAGACTTAGACAACGTCGTAGTCATTATTTCAATAGCTTTTTAGAGCGCTCGTTTTAGGTTTTATCTACTGAAAAATCGAGGTCCGTTCTTAGGTCTACAAATTTAGGTATGGTGCTGCCATCTACGCTATAAATAGCAAAATAGATTTCAGGCTAACATCTTCAGGCCGCATTTTTTAATTAGAGTTCGAGAAAAGCTCCAAAAAGCCGTACTTACCTCGCAAACAAGGACTTTTTGGAGCTTTTCTCAAACTCTAATGTTTTACCACAGCCGTGTTCCTTTTCTTTATATATTCACATCTTTTAACGCCATCTGCATCTTTCCACTAAATGCTCACAAAATTGCAGACCTCAAAACTTGAACGCACCTCGTCCATTACTGGTTGAATTCTCGTCGTTTTTTAATGGTCAGTTATTCGGAGAAATAGAGAGCGACTTCCTTCGTTGTTTAGCAATATTTCACTCTATATTTATGCAACTTTTATTAGATAGACTATGAGAGGTGAATAACGAATGTATGAACTGCAAGGTGAGCACAGAGCACAATCTCTCCAATAGAGCGTTCAGCAGCCTACAAATCACCGCACTGCCTCTCCGGATAGTTTAATTTGTTTAGACCATAAGATTGCGACGAAATAACACCGCTAAGCAACTGTTTGATCAATAGTTCTATCCAGAGACGAGAAGGATGAGGGACATCTCAGAGCGAAAACCGGCTGTGGCAGTGGGATGGAGATATTTGTACTTGGTGATATCTTCATATTCTTCTTTCAGCATCTCTTATCTCAAACAATAGAGGGCTCCCGGATAGCCAAGTGGGCAACGCGTTCGACTTCGGTGAAAGCGGTCCCGGGTTCGATTCCCGGCGGGAGCCTTCGTGCGAAATGACCAAAGCAGTCGAAGCACTTTTAACAATAATAAAAATACTAAAACACAGACAGGAGAATCTAAAGGAACCCCAGTAGAGCAAAGTCGGAGGACAGCGTTACAGAAAATTTTTCACTTCCAAATGACGATTTGGAAAAGCAGATTTTAGCGAACATGAGCACGAGAAACAGCCGCCTAATAAACGAGACTCAAGTAGTTTACATACCACGTGTTTTGTGAGAAATAGACCGAGAGAAAACCGCGTATAAAGGTGGATAACGTTTTAAGCAGGGACGTTTTAAACGGGTTTTATTGTACGTAGAAAGAACTTGGTTTTTACGGAAATCTGTTTCGACTTTGATAATTACAAGTTTTTTTTTCTTTCTTTCTTTCTTTCTTTCTTTCTTTCTTTCTTTCTTTCTTTCTTTCTTTCTTTCTTTCTTTCTTTCTTTCTTTCTTTCTTTCTTTCTTTCTTTCTTTCTTTCTTTCTTTCTTTCTTTCTTTCTTTCTTTCTTTCTTTCTTTCTTTCTTTCTTTCTTTCTTTCTTTCTTTCTTTCTTTCTTTCTTTCTTTCTTTCTTTCTTTCTTTCTTTCTTTCTTTCTTTCTTTCTTTCTTTCTTTCTTTCTTTCTTTCTTTCTTTCTTTCTTTCTTTCTTTCTTTCTTTCTTTCTTTCTTTCTNCTATAAATATAGTAAAATAAAAGTATTAAATAAATAAAATACTATAATTTTAGGCTTTTATAAATCGCTTCGTAAACAGACTTCATTTGCGAAGAGTTAAAATTCTGCGCTGCCTCAAAATACGAGGAAGCTATCATTTTGCTTTCATTTTAGAGGATGAGGACAATTAGCAGTGTAATGTGCTCGTTACTAAAGTTTCCAGGACTTTTAGAACTGTTAAACTTGACGTAAGCCATCCATTGCGCCTCATTACGCCGGAGTTTCACAAAGTGCCGAATGTAATTATTTTCTCTCATTGGAGTGTATGCGTTAGGAGTGCGTCACAAGGGCCAAACATAATAAGCCAATTGAACCATCTGCGCCCAACCGTCCTCCTCTTCCACTAACTCCACAATTTCCATCCAATTCGATCCTTCCTCTTTTGAATGAGTGCCCAGTTCGAGCATTATAACTGACATTCGATACAAGTAAGGCTGATCATGAGCAAATAGCTCTGATTTCCCCGGTAAAAGAAGAAACCACCACATACCCAAATATGATGATACATGCACTCAATTTTTATAGTACTTCTTAGGTGGTAAGTAACTTGATAGCACCCTTCTAAATGCTATTTATTTACTTGTTTTCCATCTGTGCAATTGCAATTAATAATATAATCTGCAAACCGCCATGACAGGAGGGATATTAACGCCTTCACCATCTTCTCCAACGCAATGTGAAAGCATATCACCAGGAGTAACTAATAGGAAGTATGTTGTAACGAGTCTTCCTTTGTAATGCCGATTTTAGATTTAGATTTAGATTCAGATGTTTACCCTGCAAGCCGCCAGTGGCGTATGAGGGAGTGAATTACACCTTACCTAATCTACCTATTATATTCTCTGATGCTATTCGGAAAAAAAGACCAAAACTAACTTATATTTTATCGATTAATTCCTCGAAGATCGCGCGCTCTTTGTGAACTGAAATTGCAGAATTATCTTTAGCGATACCCCGAAGACACACGATAGGAGGCAGAAATCGTGTAAGTCAGCTTACAACATTGCATAAAAATACATTGAATTTGTTTCACGGCGCCCAAGGAATATAAGAAAATACGGAAGGAAATAATAAATAAACTTTAATAAAAATTATTGTTATTATACGTATTAATACAAAATGTTAAAAAATAAACGAGTCACGAGAAACGAAGACATTTCAATGTCAATGACTTCATAGATTGTGGAAAAAGTCTAACGACAACATTTCTTTTTTTATTGCACGCAGAATTACTTGTTAGCGAGATATTTTTATTCCTTGCTTTGTTGTTGTTCTCCATTTCTTTGTTTTCTAATACTTATTAGTCGTGTGTATTATTTCGTGTGTATGCGTAGTATTAGTGCGTGTAGTGTATGGGACCCTGCAGAAAAGTGTTGTATTCGGGAATTAGAAAAAGTACAGCGAAAAGCGATAAGTTTTGTAAAGAACTGTTAGAAGTCAGTGACTGTTGCGCAAATGCTTCAGGGCGCGGGATAAAATAAATAATGTCTTTATTTTGGGCGAAATTGAGAATTTAAAATCTCCTCTTCCATTTAACCCATCGTCGATATTAAAAAAATTTAATTAATAATAATATCAAAGAGTTAAAAAATAGATAATAAAAGTTAACTTAAGTTGAATTAGGACAAAATTGGAAATATTTAGTTGTGGATTTAAAAACCTAAGTGAGGCCTAGGAAAAAAAAATATCCACAGCAGGAAAACACCCACAAAGAAGGGGGGTGTGAAAAACCTGCACAAACCTACTGAGAGTAATGACTAAGAGATTTAGAAACAGAAAGCTGGAAAAAAATATATAGCCTGAAAATAAGAACATGATTAAAATGACAAACAAATACATAATACTGCCTTAATAAGTTTTCACTGACACTAAGTTTCGATAAAGTTTATGATTAGTCATTGAACCGAGTCACTAGTATCATATGCACTTAGGAACACAAACATATATGCTAATATTACACACTGAGAATACTTAGAAAATACAACTAATTACTTAGAAAATACAAATACAGTAAAAACAAAGTTGACTATTAATAGATAAACATAGACATCACTTGTTAATTATTGCAAAGAATTCATTTCAGAAAAATCGAGTATTTGAGAAAAGAAAAGTAGAAGATAGCACAAGGAAACAAGATAAATAACAATGATGACTAAATTATAAAACGAAGAAAAGACGAAGCAAGAAAAGAATGAGAAATAAATTAAAATAGAAATGTATGGCTAAAACATAGAAAGTTCAAGAGGATTCATTATGATAAAGCATGAGCGAAGGACAGAAGTATCATATTTTTAATCAATGCAGCAAGGAATAAGTTGGGAAGGAGCTTAGGAGCAGGACGAAGTAACCAGGGAGATAGAGATATTGAAAACCTAAGGCAGAGTATTGGTAGTGCATCGTTACGTGCGGTAGAATAACTTCTTAGCAGGGATGATTATATTGGGAAAGATATGTGCGACAATTTCTTTTGAAGGAGTGAATTGAAACTGAAGATTTGATTTCGGCAGGAAGCGTATTCCAAAGTTTGCTCGCAGTTATAAGAAAAGATTTGTGAAAGGTTTCAGTTCTATGATGAGGAATGAGAAATTGATTGTACCCTCTGGTGTTACGGTCATGCATGGCATTTAGGCACACAAATTCTGATGAAATGTATTCTGGCTGGCGCATATGAAGTATTGCGTACATAGAGGAAAGAATATGTAGTTTTCTGCGTTGTTCCAGCTTCAACCAGGATAGTTTCTCATATGATTCGGAAATATGATCATATTTCCGTAAATTAAATATGAATCTTACAGCCGCATTTTGGGCCCGTTGTAACTTAAGAGCTAATTCTCCGGACAAATCCTGATAAACTGTCTCCATAATCGAAGTGCGGCATAACCAATGAATTCACGAGTCGAATTTTAAGGGTAGGAGACAGGAAATTCGGGATGGGAATCTTTAGAAGAAAGAAGGCTTAAGCAAAGGATAAATCTACTTAATAAATTTAGAGAAAGCACGTTCACAGATGATGTATCTGACGCAATGCGTCCCCTATGTTATATAAGCCGTTCTGATAATGTGAGGAAAGTCAGGGAAATAGATGCTAGAAAAGTCGTTTCAGAAATTCATTTTTTTCCGCGAACGATACGCGAAAGCAATCGATTGGTGAAGTAGAGTAGTGGTGCTTTCACCCCCTGCCGCTCGCTGAAAGGTGGCTTGCAGGGCACTTATGTAAACGTAGATTAGTCTATTGACCCGAGAGCTTCTTGCAAATGCCATGTGTGAAACGGCAGAGTCAAGAACGGCATGAGTTTGCATTAGTCGGGGCATTTCTGCGCTTCATCAAAAAATTCTTTACTCGTAAATGCGTCGAAAATCTTCATTCGATCTTTTTCTCTGTAGCAATCCAAGGAGTTTTATCATAACTGAAAAAGGGAGACGGATGGACACTACGCAAATTACATATAATAATGTTTTTAAGGTTTAAATTCGAGAAATTTCATCATCATACTTTGATGTAGTATTTTTAATCACTGGAGTTTTATTTGTAATTTCTGCTTGCTGAAATATAAATCATAAATATTTGGAAATCTCCTTGAATTCAAGTGTGAAATTTTTTAAATGAGCACAATATCATTCCCTCCAACAGCGATAAAAAATATATCAATGTGACCGTATTCTGAGTGAATAGCACATACTTAGGTTTACGCGAACTGATTTAGCAATTGTAAGATTGCATGGACACGAAAGGAATAAGTAATACAAATTGAACCTCGATTTTTCGGGTCATAGAGATTGAGGCTGAATCACTAATTGAGAGAGAGAGAGAGTAACTAATTGTTAGAGATCTGTTTCAAAGTAATCTATGTTACGATTTTCTATGGCAGAGTATGCAATGGAGTCAGTCAGCGATTTCATCGGATTTGAGACTCTGAATTGCAACGGGAAAGAATAGGGAAATATTAGTACCACCGTAAACATCGACCGGTGTCATGCACCAAGATAAAGAGCAATTACCTCCATATGCAACCACGGAGGCGGTCGAGATATCGCGAAAAAACAAATGTCATTGTGAAGAAAGGAACGATTGGGACTTTTTCGCGAAATTCAATTTTTAAACTATCGGATCTCGGCGTTCTACTGCAATCATCAGGTGAGAACTAAAATAAAATTGTGAGGAAATGTATATATCGTTCCTTTCCTCACAATGTAACTGGTTCATATTGTCTTAAGTGTGATAATTTTTCACTGGGTTCTTTCAATGTTCACATAAATGGCAATAAAGTGTTCTTGGCTATATTTCATTTGAATAACGGTATCTTACGCCCTTACGAAAGAGCTTTAAAAACAGTTGGCATTATTTAAAGTTTGATCTCTAAATAAAGCCAGCATTTTTAATAGAAACATGAGAGAGTGGGAGATAATTGTAGAGGAAAAAATATTTCACTGATGGAGTAAGTGAGCTGTTATCGTCTTTTGTACGATGATAAAAATCATGATTTTAGAAACGTGCTTGCAAAAAATAGTGTGTGGAAGAAGATAGGCGACGCATTGGTAGCTGATCCTAGTATATCTTTCACCAAGCTTAAAACAAAATCGTAGTGAGATGGGTTGAGTCTAAAAAAGTTTCTGACCAGAGTCGGCCATAAGCGAAAAAACGAAAGCAGTCGCGATCGGAAGTTACGGTTGGCAGTCATTTCTAACCGCTACGTTCGGCAGTCCCAGCGAAATGGTACCTTTAGATAGAGCATATGAACACAGCACACGTGCATAATACAAAATCTTGAATCGGTATAATTTCAACATAGCCATTTGAGATAACTGTAACTGCGTTTGCCAGATGAAGACATTTGTGGAAATTTATGATTTTAAAAATACATAAAATGAGATAAATCGGTGTCAATTAACCATAGCAATAATTAGTGGCGAGTTTTCAATTTTAACCTAATTTTGTTGAAATATAATTGTTAATAAATAATATAAATCTTACATCTATTCGATTATGCTTTTATTTCGGGATTAATAAACGTTTTATTTCTACTTGTAGTCGGAATTTCGAGAATACATTAATACAGGTATTCCAGTTTTGATAAATTATGGAGAATAAAAGAATTGAAGTGGAAATCAGGTGCTGATCACTGATAAAATCTTTTTTAAATCACTTCAATGAAAAAACTGCATTTGATACGCCGCATTATTCATTTCTGTCCATCAGACATACCCACAATTATATTGAGATTAGGACTTTTTGGGAGTCGAAAGTATGTTTATTTCGGTAAATCCAGCATAATTGGCAGTTAGTGGTAAGATTGTATCATTTCCCATTCAAGAAACCTCGGGAAAAAGCCGATTCCGGAGTAGAATGGCTGCAAGAGGATAATTAGGTTTTATAAGCTCTGGGGAAATATTTTATTTCATATGAAAAACGAACCGGAGAATCCGTTAGAACTTTCCAACTCCGAACTCGCATTCAAATTGCAAAAGATACTTTGGAAGGATTAATAATCGTTGCTGAATAGTGAGTTCGTCGGAATAAAATTTTCAAACTTGGCTGATTTCTTTCTTTGGTTGCTTTCGTATATATTCCAGTTTGTTTTCTCGAGAATAACTTACATACACTACATTTTTGTATCCATTCAGACAACTGTAAGTAATTGTTCATAACCTCCAATTGGATTCTCCATATTCAAAGAGGAAATTTTTTAAAACTATCTCAATTCTATTATGAGACACTATTTCTGTAAATAGTCCATTTTCTTTGATAAAATATATATTTATTGTGTATTTAGGGAAGTAATAACTTAGGTGCTCATTAAAATTACCGTATATGTTTGAATTTTAGGCGCGCCCAAATTTAAGACTCACTAAAATTTTGAATGTCATGATGAGGGGAAAAAGTAAATCCGATTATTTTTTTTTATATTCAAACAAAGTAGCATCTATCATCCTCAGGCAGGAAATGCTTTAGGTCATTCCTAATTAGGCACAATAAAGTAATGAAGTATCATTTATTTTGGTAGATTCCAATGTCCCCAATAACTACTTTGGGGACAGTGTCCCACAACAATGTCCCCAAGGAGATACAAGGCGATTGTCACATTTACAAACTGTCTCAAACTCAACAATCTGAAAATTCAATTTCATATTATGGTGCACTACAGTTTTTTCACGTGGAATGGATAAATGAGACGATTTGAAAGTGGGAAGGTGGAAATATGGGACAACCAGAAGTAAAATCATGTTCAGCTTTGGGGTTTGTATATACCATCCCTCGAATTCAGAGAGCTTTTACTTGCATGTGTTATTTCATGAAGTTAAAGGTTTAATCTCATTTACAGATTTAGAAATAGTCAATAGAGTTATCAGTGAAATCTTCCGTGCAGCATGTGAAAAGCGTACAGTGCTGGTTAGTCTCGATCACCGTACTGCGCATTAGATGAAGTATCAACAATAAGATCACTAATTAGAATAAGGCATCTGTTTGCAATTCTCTCGACAACATCTGGTACGTGGAATCCACTCCCATACAAATTGAATATGAGTGAGGATATTCTCCATCAGCTTCAAAAGTACCCAAAATGACGGGGCATCAAACCAAATGACAACGCAAATTTCTGTCCACATATTTACGATAGATCATGTTTCTCTTAGAATGTCTTTTAATGATTAGAAATGATATCTGGGAAATGCCTTGCCAAAAACAAATTAATTTCAGCAAGAATGGCATCGATACTGAACTGTTTTGTGAAATAAATTACGCGAAATTTCATGCATAGAATACATTTTACCAAATGAACCACATCTGAATCCTGATCAAAGAAAAACATAGGATGAAATTGTGAACTAAGTGGAAACAAAGTAAGGAGTTATTTGAGCAAAGCAACGCGATAATGAGGGGTGACTCTAAAATGGCTAATAGATAGTCACTTGAGGCATTAGACAGAACACTTCATGATTTAAATCAAATACATTTTTGATGGTTGGTGGTGTATCATATATGTTATCCGAAAGGGTGCGAAAATTTGTTGAAACATCTCGGATCCGAGGGTGAAATGTTTTAGCAGATCGCTTAAAGCAATATCTTACAAAGAACCCGTTGGGGGAACTCCATTATTCAATCAATCGGAAATTAATAGCCACTGATGAAAAATCTTGATAGAGGATCTCAAAGGATCTAATTGGAGAAGATTATTGAAATTCCAAACAGTAAGTTTTTCGGAAAAGGGAAAAAGAGATGTACTGATTGGATGATAAAAATTATTCATTTAAACTGATCAAAGGGATGGTAACTAAAGAATTCGAAGAAGCAATAATTCACCGAACTGAAATGAACAAAGGATGAAAGCAAGGATTAGGAGAACTTATTCATTTTATTCTTTGTAATTTGGCAAAGCTAGAGGGTGAGTTTTACATGATTAATAATTTTGAACATGGCATTCGCCCAAAGAAGGGAGAGGTACATCCCCTCCAAAATCTTTCTTTGGAGAAATATCACCAATATATTAAAAAGCTACACATCGGTAATTGCATAACATTTGTACATTCGTTATATAATAATATTATTATAATTTCATTAATATTATTATTTACTATATTAAATAAATTTAAATATTAGACATACAAAAAACGATACAAAAATAGTTCATCGAAAGTCATCGAAAGTCAAAACTAATTGGAGAACTGAGAGAAGATACAACTAACCTTTAGCTATACAGATGTACGTAAACTGTATATTAAGCTAAGGAAATTGTAGAGTATCCATATAGTCCATATCTACATACAAAATATGCAGACTAGTAACAACTAAGAAATTTAAAATAAAATACTTAATAACAGTAAATCAAAGTAAACTACTGTCAATATCTTCCGGTGTGACTGTGTGGTAGGTCTCCATAATCGTTTTACGCTATCTAGGTATACATCAGAATGAGTAAAAGAACACAGAAACAATACAATATGAGTAATTGCAGATAACGATAAAGGGAAGGAGAATGCCCTGAAGTCGCATGCAAATGTTCATTGATCAAAATTTGTTTATTTTGAAATATTTAACATTTTTGGGCTTTGTTATGACGAACTCGCCAGTAAAGCGTTCCTATTCCTGATACCCCTATCAAAGAATGAGTATTTCACTTTGTCTGTTTGCTGCTTGCGTTCCTTGATTTTTAAATTATAATTACGTCCTGCATATATATGAAATTTAAACCTGGCATCCCAGCCCTCTTCGACATTCCATGCTTTATAGATCTCGACTATTGTAAACGTCGTCCTGTTCAACTCTAGCGATTCCCATTACAACTCTATTCGTCTTTCTAGTGTTTGCCTACTAGGTACATAGCCGTCTTTCTTCGCACGCCTACGAGTTTCAAAGAAGTCCACCTTCGTGGGGATCCCAAACACTCGTTGCGTATTCTACAGTCGGCCAGGGATTTGTACGCTCTTTCCCTTTCTACTCCGTTTTGGGATCCTCATTACAAAGTGGGGATTCCTATAAGCCTTCGCAATAATGTCCTCGACGTGCTTTTCCCATTTAACATTTTCGGTTAGCTTAACACCTTTGCACTTGGGTACGACATGAATAGTTTCGCCGTTCAGGTGATATATCATGCAGTAGTTGTGACTTTCTCCTGGAGGTATTAATATATTTAAGTTTGCTAATATTAATTGTCATATCGTTTAATTTAGTACACTCGGTTAATTGGCCTAGATCATACCTCAGATATCTTGAGACACGTTATGCATCCCTATAACATTCTGAGTACTGGACTACCGGAAAGTCAAGAAGGCTGACTTTGGTGAAAGTGATCCCAGGTTCGATTCCCGGTGGGAGTCTAATTATGCGAAATTACCTTAGCTGTGAAAGCACTCTTTGAAGTGCTACTACTAGTTAATTCTCATTCAATTTTATGAAAGACACATTCAAGAAATATTTATTTAGAAATCGTTAATTTAACAACGGAATGGATTAAAAATAAAAGTAGTCGATAAATTACACTTGTAATCAGAATTTATAACCGAACCACAATATAACTTTAAAATTAAAATTAGGGCGGAGATAAAGCAGTTAAAGATTTTAACAAAATAAATAGTATTATGATAAATTGTCATCGACACAGATTCGATATATCAGAGTATGTCTTTAAATACAGCGTAAACAAATTCATCAGGATATTCAGAATCTACAAATAATAGTTAGTAAAGTTTTCGTATGGGTAGTTGTAAAACAGAATTCTTCAGTCCAATATTTCTCAAAATATTCGAGCAACGACTTTCTAGATTCCATGTGAGCAGCTATCAATAGAAATGTCATATTATCGATAAAAACAGAATAAGAAATCACAAACATAAAAATGCAGTCCTCATTCCTATTAGAAAAAGCAAACTTGGGATGAAGAAAGATTGGCGACGACATCAAAGTATTGTAATTCCAATGGTAGCCCCTGAATGGGTCTTTAATCAGGGATCGGTAGTTCAACCAATCGTCATTGCGGAGCGAAAACTTGAGTTTTATTGATATTCTACGTCAAAAGAAGGCGATGAGTCTGCTATTTATGAGACGAGTGGATGCATAAACTGAAGTTGTAATTTACCGCTGAAGGCTAATAAAAGGACGAGTTCGATTGCTTCAAATACTCTTCGATCAAAAACAATCTCCGAACCCTAATCTCGATTCGTTGAAGCCATTGAGGCTGGAGATGTCCCTAGCAGTTGTTAATTATCGCAAACAGATAGAAATTATAAACATTGTAGTCTTAATTACTTGAACCCAAACAAATGACACGCGGAATACTTTGCTTCAAAAATGTTAACTTCGATGGTTTCGGCCTTTACTTTACGTCAACATCAGGATGATGTTGCTGTGTACAGAAAAAGCTAGTATAATTAAAATTTTTAGTCCAACTAAGAATTGAGTTTCGTCGAAAATGATGCAAGATTTCTATTGTTAAGCGCCATATGTGTTCACTAAATTGCACAGACGTATTTAGTGTCATACCATACATATGTTGTATTCATGATTGTGAAAAGATAAGTTCAAACGAATCATAAAGGCGATAAATCTCAAGCCGTAAATATTTTTCTTCTATTTAGTAAGAATCGTCTGAGAAAAAGCACACTACGTATTTCCCTTAATTAAGGTTTAGATAATCGCTATGCTTCGCCGTCATGCAAAAAAATAAATCATTTCTCTGAATTTTAGATTTGTCTAGTGAAAGCAAGGGTTCCGGGATAGACAAGTGTTCGGCTTCAATGAAAGCGGTCCTGGGTTTGATTTCCAGTGGGGGCCTTCGTGCGAAATGACCTTAGCTATCGAAGTACTTTTAACAATACTAACAATGAAAGAAAGAAAAAATTCACTCTATATAAACGTACTTGATGTGCAGTTAAATACATATATTTAAAAGTGCGGTTCCGCGACTAGGAACGTGAAATAAGTCGGCAGGGGTTGTCGGGGGACCTCCCAAGTGGATCTCCGAGACAACTTTCTAAAATGATCGTAATGTAAGCCATAGCTTAAGAAAACTCCTACCAAGAGCTTTATAACAAGACCAAGTTCCAATTTTTTGTCCATCCGTAACTAAGAAAAGTTATTTTCAAAACTTTGTAACGCCTTTTAACAGCTTTGTGAAAATAATCTGAAACTCTTTATTTCAATCAAGCATAAGTATAATCATATTATGTTAAAATTTTACTTCGATTCATTCATTGCTATTTGAGGAATAAAATTTCCAAGTGAGAGTTAAACGGCGCCGATAACTTTTTTGTCCTACCCGCGATAAAATATTAACAGTAGAAAACAAACAGTTTCGTTACATTGTTAAATGAAAGATGAAACATGCTAAAATTTGTTGTAACTTTTTTTGATGGGATCCTTAGTTTAGTTTCTATTCAACTTGAGAATTTAAGGTCTTTATTAAGGGGAGATTGAGAGAAAAAGTCTCTTCTTCCATCGAACCTCTAATATGTATAATAAATAATCCATTAGTAGTCGAGGTGACGCAAGTATAGCAACGAAAGAAGCTTCAAAAACATGTTTTATGAATTTAAACCTCCTTGTCACCGATAAAAAAAATTGTATCTTGTTCCTTTCGCATCAGCTATTACGATAGCATACATCTTAGTCTCTGAATACATAAGAATAATACCCGATTCCACCCAAAAGATTAAAATTTCGGCTAAATAAAAATAAATCCGAATAAATTTGGAGAACATACGCTCTCAGAAGACATGAGAGATATTGTGACTCAATTGTTCTACTTTGAAATTTCAGATATTTCAAAGGAATTCCGAAGATAGGTTCTTGGGGACACGCAATTCAAATTTTCACTTTGTCCTCCAGCGATAGGAAATCATAGGAGACAGGGAAATTAGATTGCGAAGCTACCCCTAAGCCGAATTGTGGGTATTTCTGTAGTTGCAGAACTTGGACGTTTCAATAATATCGTACTAAAGAAAGCGGAGTGCGTTGGAATTGACCTTTATAAAAGGAGAAACGTAAAATATTCGGAATCGGACGGAGTATGCGGAAGCTAGTAAAAGGGGAATGATATCGAAGATTGAATTTCGTCGAGGAAATTCCAAGAGACAAGAAGATAAGAAATATATTGATTGATGGAAAACATCCATCGGAACACATACTAACAGAAATATGAGATTTCGAAAGAGGGTTTCCAAAGGATATGAAAAAGGAAAAGATGTCCCAATGCCCTCGGAAGGAAACAAAGGCGCAATGGAAGCAACCAATCGGTGGCATCCACTTCATAAATGGCAGAGCTGAAACAAACTGAAGAACGTCCTTTTATGGAAAGAACAAACGGGTGACCGAGTAAAGCGCTTCTGCATGAATATGAAACGTACGTGAGGTAAAAATAAATCGCCATTGAGATAATAATTCGACAAATGTGTGTGCCTCTACTAGGGCCAAAAAGGGAATATTGCATTCTTAATTCAATGAATTTCTCCACTACCTTTTATTTCATTTCACCCCTGACAATTGGAACTATACAAAATTCAGCAGTCTTTTAGCACACGTTAAAATTCTAAGAATATAAATTTTATAAAAGCAAGCCTAATGATGGAATTTTTAAGCTATCCTGGTGATTTCCCTTCTGACAACCGCATAGAAATTGAAATACCCAAGGATTTACTAGAGCGAGATAAAAGGCATCACTTAAAGACAAGATAAAAATATAAATAAATTAGTGGATTTTCATCAAAATACGAAGATTATGCTCCTCAAAAGTAATCAAATTTAGGTCGACAAACAAGATGAGCTTATATTCACATGAGTTTGATAAAACTGCATAAAAGCGCTAAAAAATTACAATGATACATAGAATTTGGTAATTTCTATAACAAAGTATGAGCTGGGGAAGCGGTTCGCTTAAAAAAATGTCAAGTCTGCTTCTAAAGAACATCGTAATTATATATTCAACTGGCGAAATCGAGAACAACGTTTTACGAAAATCATGTTTGAAATGCTGAGTTAAGACCTTCTTCAGGGGTAAACCCTTATCCATCCTCCACATTAATTATCCATGTTTAAATTGAATTCTTTACTTACCGTCTAAAATTTGAGACAATCATCACCTAATCCATTGATTAACAACGTGCTCGGAAGCTGCCATTTTGTTTTACGTGGAATATATCTATAAAATTTTCCAGTCTAAATTCAGGAAAAAAAGCCTTGTCCATGTATCACAGTTGATTGGACGATTGCATTTTATAAGAAAGAGTGGACCCGATTTCAGTAGTGAAATCAGAACCGAAGAAATAGTATGGGATGGAGATTTCAATAAGTCAGAACATTTGATGAAGTTTTGGCGCTTCACCCAGGTGCGCTTCATTTCCTCCTTAGATAAATCGTTTTCTAATGACTCTTGGGATAATTTCTTCTGTGGTTTTTCTGGATTAATCTAGCGAATAATATGAGTAATTAAAGCGCGCATCTCATTTACTATCGGATGCTCTGCAGTCGATCAACACCAGAGATTCCTGTTATTTGCGGGCATGAAATAATTCATTCAAAGAAACATTCAAAGTTCTAGGACTTCTGTATTATACTTTCACATGCAAGCACACATAAATACATTGGCAGAATTGATTGTCGTTTCCACTGGGAGTAATAAAGACGAGTACCTATAACACAATTATCTTGTTTTTACGGAAAAGAATCCATCGTATCTTATGTTGGTTTTTCCTGCACTCACTCCAACCGTACGCAATTCTGAGCTGTTTCACTTATAATGTTAATGTTGCATTATAAACTGCATTATAAGTGTGCAAATCCAACTCACTCAAATCTGCGATGATTAATAATGTAAAATGCACGTGTCATCTGGAGGTCAATTAAGAATGTGCGGAATTTGATCGTTATCGTTTAGTGATAAGCAAACGTCTATGTAAGTACCCTGCAAGCCACCTTTCGGCGTGTGGCAGGGGGTGCAGGCACATTGACTCTACTTCAATAATCAATTACTCTCACATATCGTTCTTGGAAAGAATGAGTTCTTGAATCGATTCGTTCAAGCATCTATTTCCCTGATCTCCATCGCAGTATCAGAACGGCCTATGTAACATGGAGGACACGGCTACATCGTCTTTCAACGTGCTTTCTAGTAAAATCCTTTCTTTCGAGCAAATGCATCCTTTGTTTAGCTCTACTAAAGATTCCTATGCTGCGTCCTAAAGCATCTGGATAACGCTCACTGATTTATCGCAGCAATTCTCCACAAAACGTATCGCCTTTCGCTGCACCGTTTCTTATTTCCGAACGCGACTATTGCACACACAATGATAAAATTGTCCCTTGTCCAAATTCAAAGAAAAAGTAACTCAATTTCATGTCTTCTGCAATGTTGTCTTATGAAAAACCCGAGAATTTCAACATAAACTCAAGGCAACGGAGATGAATTCTAACTTCAGTAGATTGTATTATAAATTCCGTTATTTTGGGACAGAAGCATATAATTTATAATAATGTTAAAGGAATTCTTTAATTGTTCTTTAATTTTTTCTTGCTTTACATTATCCCTTATCAATAAAATTTCCGCGAACTCCATGTTCAAAGAACAACACCTTGTTGTTTAATTTTTCTTTTTTTCGGTGAATGCCTTTGGTGGCGGTTGGTGCCTCTACAGGAAAAAAGCATTGTTCACCAAAAATCCTGTTGACAGAGTAGCATTGACTCGTTATTGCAGTTAAGTGGTTAGAATACCCGCCCGGAAAGTTGGAGACCTGGGTTTGAGTCCCAATTATGTTTATTACTCTCTTCTGTTTCTCTTTTAGGATCTTTAGCCAAGCTGAATCGTATTTCTGTTAATCCACGAGCTGCCCTTAGAAAATCGCCACTCCACTCTCAAAATGAGCTTCTTGTTGTGTTATTAATTATTTCCCTTAGAAAGCATTTCTCTCGCATTTTCAGCGGAATAAATGAGAGTCAGTTTGAAGCAATGACGCACTTTATCTGAGAGGGAATGTGTGCGATCGAATGTTCCAGTCGTATAGTGGTGGAAAAGAGAGAGACATTGATGGAGGAAGAGGCCCACGATGAGTGTGTCGGTGGGAAGAATGGCAGTGTTCGTCGTCTTCGCTGCGAAAGAGAAGAAAGGAATGGTGACGATCAATCAGTGCCTGCGATGACGTGAACTCGGGAAAAGCGCGAACAGACAGCGAAATAAAAGGAAATGCCTCTTTCCAGGACGATTTTCTTTCGGCTCGAGCAATGAGCTCGAGTATTTTATTTACTTCCTTCCAGAATATAACCATTTCCTCGCTTTATATTCCTTGGTATTATTGATATCATTCAAATTTCAAGAGAACGGAGATTAAGGACAAAAATCTTATGACCACATCTGCATCCACATAAATATCCTACAATCCGCCTTTCGGCGGCTGGCAGATTGTATAAGCAAAAAGCGTTCCACTTGCCTCTGTAGCTTATTGTTACCGCGTATCGTTAATGAAAAGAACGAGTCCCTTAAACGATTTGTCCTCGAATCTGTTTCTCTCATTTTACACTCATTGTCGGATCGGCCGAAGTAGCAGAAGGGGGTCGCATAATACCGATATGTCATCCGCAAATGTACTTTCTCTAATTTTATCAAGCACGATGGTTTGACAGCCCCGCTTCTTATCTCGTTTCTTTCGAGGATTTCCAACATGCGTCCGAAAGCATTTGTTTTTTTATGGTTCTATTTTTCAACAATACGTATGGCCTTGGTCGAGTTCGCGGGTACAAATTTCATCCTCCGGATCTCATATAATCGCCGCATATTGCAGACCTGACCATGGTGAAATAACATCGACCATTATCAGTAAATAAATCCATTATGAGCTCAACGCATTCTTAACACAAATTTCCTGGTAATCTACCGTATGTAGCGCATTATAATTGTCTTTTCCAAATATTAAACTTCATTCAAATAGAATAATTATATGAACGAAATGTGTCCTCCTTATAATTTATGTAATTCAACAACTTTTGTGGCGAATAATTATAAATAGTGATGGTTTAAGTAAATAAGCATAAGCAAGAAAGCGATGTTGATTCATGTTAATCCATTCGCATTCGTTTTTTTTTTAGCTGCGAATTGGAATGTGAAGAGTAAGGGTAATAAAATATGAATACAATATACTACCTTAAAATCTTTCCTAACAGATTTTCCCTTTAACGTTTTATTGATTTCTTTATATTTTACACGCAAAAATAAAGCAATGTATTCAATTTGGTGGCTATTAAGTAATTTAAATGATTTTGGGGTTTATATATACGAAGTATTTTTATGGAGTATCCGATTTTATTCAATATTACACTCATAGGAAAGAATCATTGTATTGTGATTGACTTCTATACCTAAGGCGAGCGCTAACCCAAACGTGCGAAACAAGCAAACAGGTGAAAAATCCTCACCTGTTTGGGACTCGAACCCAAATCATCCTATGCCTGTGCCGATTCTCAGAACAACGGACCCACCACCGCGGTGATGCAGATGAGAGTAGTGGCTCAAATTGTGCCCACTCTTCGGAGCATCCAATTGAAGAACTGGACTACTTCACTTCTATTTATACTTAGCGAAGGCTGCGAACATAGAGACGGAAAACATTTAATCGTAGTCTGGCAGTCATCTAAACATGAGTTACGTGAACTAACGAAACGAAAGTAGTGTCAGAAAAATATGCTTCGAGTTCTAGAAATTTGTGGGATGAGAATTTGTACAGGAATGTGCATCATATAGCCGACTGAATTTATTCTTGCTTTGTTTGAAAACAATCGGTAAAGGAAGGTGATAAATTCACTCCACGTGAAGCGATTCATATTTATTTTACGGATTTTAGGGAATAATTCGGTCTTGTAAATATCTATGCCGTAATTCATTCACTCACTTCCGTTTTCATTGAATCTATTAGTCACTTCTAACAGTTACCTTTCGTTTTAACCACCTGGTCGCCACTTAAATTTTATTAATTTTCATGAATTACATTAATATTTGATAATGAGCTAAATGGCGGAAGGTAGTTTCTACTCCGAGTTTCACCAATTAAGCAAATGTGTATGTTTGCTTCATCAATTTTCTATTACATCACACAGCTACACTTCCCCTTCGGCGATTTGCGCATTAGCTGCTATTTATAATAGTTGAACAGTTTTGGAAATTGAAGGATACCTTTTTATAATATCCATCAGCGTGCCCTTCAGTTGATTTATTTTTATCACTCCATTAGATTTCTAACCTTCCATCATTGCAATCGAGACCTAACTACATACGCCAACAAGTTAATTTCATTGTTCCAGAGAAGACTTTCTGTTATTCAACGGAACTAGCATATAATGCGTTTGCATTCTGCAGTCATTTCCGACAGTATAATTGCGACTCCTTTTGAATTTACTCGCAATCTTATTCATGCTAAATTCGAAATTTTCTTCTGCCTTAATCGTAAACTTCAACAAAATCCTTGACAATACTTTAGGGATGTGAAGAATTAGGCTATCGTGGAATTCCTCCTATGGTACATTTATGGTAAATGGGTTTATGGCGAATGGGTGAATTATTGCAATGTTTCAGATTTGCGAGTCGGCTTAACCTTGTTCACTCTTATTATCTAATTTCGGTTCGGAGTGTGCACGAACCTCCGATGAGAGAGGAAAAAAGCAACTTTTACCATAGAATTTTAATCTTCCATGACCGAAGGACGGCGACGCACAATCAAAATTTATTTGCTATTCCGTGTTATTATTACATAACGCGAGTAAATAACATTTTTTGCCATCAACAAAGCCATCTCGATCATAAAACTTATGATCTTCTTCGTTCAGTTTGGTAGTCTTCTTTTAAATGAAACGCATCCGAACTTTATAAAATTCAACTCAAGATTCAACTTCAATTTTATGAATTATAACTCACAGCTTTAATGAAATTCGCAAAGTTTAATTAATTAAATACATAAATCTCGTAGCAAACGACGCTGAATGGAGAGAAATGCCATTTAAATTATCAGATACTCTATTAATGCTGATTAACATTCAAAATTACCGAAAAATACGACATATAATTATTGATTACATATGCTGAATGAAATTATGAAGAAAGAGAAAAGGAAAATAAATTTATACACAATGCTTAAATAATTAATTAGCATTACATACATAAATTATTCGCAGTTTATATTTATTCTTCTTTTCCCTGGCAACGCGCTCAATAGAATACCTCATTTATATTATTTATTATCTGATGCATTTAACAATTATTCAGTATTTTGAAGATTATGAACTAACGCTGCTGGTATGATGAAGAGTCCAATTTTCTAAGTAAAACTCATTTTATTTTAAACGATTCTACATTGTTGTAATTGAAAAGTGTCGTAGTTCAGTTCATCAAGTAAACGTTTTATTCTTGGAAAATGAAATTTAATATTGGATCACCATCTTAGTGAATTAGCTTTTCTTTTCGCCGCTTCAATTTAGTTTTTGATTCATCGCATATTCATTTGATAGAATTCTCTCCATTTTATTCTTAGTGCTCAATCAGAAACTATTTTATATTATAATTAATGTCGAATGAATCGAAATTAGTAAATGAGCTACGCTTGCTTCGTATTCCTTTTCTCTGCAATAGCGATCCCGTTTGCCAATTTTATCCGAGGCACTATTTCGGAGAAGAGCTTAGATGGATTAGCGTGGGTGGAGTCAACGTAACATTTAACTCGCATAGTTTGAAATCTCCTTCATTTCGGTCTGTTTGCTTACTAGAACAAATTATCGTCATTTGATTTTCCTGATTCATATTAGGAAATAGTATGAGAACATCGGAGTAGTCAACTACCCTGTCGTGAGCGATTCAAATAGGAATGATGCAAAATAATCAACTTGAGCAAACGGCGTAAAATGATGCGGACGAAAGGAAAGCAAATAAACACTGAGAATGAAAATGGAGGATAGCCTTTGATGGGATTGTTACTAGGCCGAGGATGGAATTAAATCTATTAGCCAACATCAAGGGAGGATGAAATGGAACTCAGTATTATCGTTAACTTTTTGACATACATTCGATAAACGCCAATATTTAATTCACACCTGTGGATGGAATTTGATGCGGGATTAACAGAAAGTGTTATTATCATAATGCGGAGAATTTAATAAAATGTCGTAAGTTTGAAACGTTAATCGTATGTATGTACGATTATGAATGAAAACTACGCCATGACCTATTTTGTTTACCCTTGGAAGCTTAAATATAATTCAATAGACGTTTAAAAATGTCACCATTTAAATGGTAATTGGGAGTCACTCCTCAATTTAATTACGTTTCATTCTGATTACTCAATCCATTTTCATTCACGTAAAGAAATAAATTTCTTATACAAAATAAAAAAATAAAGGTATCATTTTCTAACGGTTAAAAATATTTCTGCTCACCCTTCAAAGTATAATAGAAGCCATTATTCCGTTTTCAGATATTACATTTCTAACAGGTAAATTAAATGAGGTGAGATCTATAAAATTAATTCTGACAGCTGCATCAACGAACCAAAAAATTCGTTTCGTACAAGATTTAAAACGAAAAAAGACTCTAAAGCTTGGAAGGTAATTCGATGAAAAACATAGGATTAAATACTTTAATTTCGTTAAAGAAGTCTTCCTTGTCTTTTTATCAAATATAAGCCGTCGGTCACAGGCATCTTAACACTGCTTACGTTCCTTAAGGCCAATGGATACAAGGCCTGAATATTCGTTTGCAGGCTGTTGGCAATAACATCACCATGATTGCATGCATGTAGATAAAATATTTCTGTTTTCGCCATTCGATGTTTAAAAGATGTTGCTACACTTACATACATTCCCTCTTAGGTTTAAGCAAACCATAATGGAGAAATAAATTAGAGAACATACATAAAAATCTATCAATTTCGTTGTAGTGGTACTCGGCAATAAGAAGTGATACGAAAATCTTCTGGGACATAATTTTCGCTTAATCCTTTATCTTCGAATCCAGGTACTTTCCAAGTACGTAAGTTTCATATAATTTCCGTAATCGTGTAATTGGAGCAACATGTCCAGCGCATTGCGCAGCAAATAGATCGAAAGAGCTACTGCCTAGGTTCGATGACCATCATAATGGAAGAAAGGGATTAGGAAGAAAGGATCTTTTCTGAGGTTCTGAAAAGGCTAGTTGAAGCGATATCCAATCCTCTTAAGCGATAAATTATGGAGTCGTAGAACCTAACTTAGCCTGGATTTAGGTTTACCGATAAGTTATCAAAGAACTATAGTTCTGACTGATTGAAGAACTTCAACGAGGAAATCACATTGGTGGGTACTTACACTATACTACGATGAAATTGTCGATTCATAGTACATACATTCATTCCATCAGTTTTTAAGTCTTTGGAGGCTTTAGTTCTATTTTGGTCGCATCCCCCGGTTTCTTAACATTATTTTACACTGTCTCATACAACGACTGCCTTATGTTAGAACATAATAACATTCATATAAGGCATTAATTATGAACGGAAATAAATTATACAATTCATATTGGTGAGAGGTGAAAATTGGCAATCCTCAAGGCTCTGTGCTCAGCCAATTAACATATATTTTTTAGGTTAATGACATTTCACCCACTATAACTAAGGAAGTAATACTTTATGCAGGTGATACGACATTGATACTAAAAAACAAAAATGAAAAAGAGCTTGTAATTTAAGCACGCAATTAAAAGCATGGATAATTGGCTCACTGCAAAGGGAATAAAATAAAATGCGAACGAAACAAATGTGACCTATTTTAAAATCAGAAAGAAGGCAATTTTTAACATAGAACCAAACATTGAAAATACCATCTCTAACCTAAAAATGGAACCAACTACAAAATTTTTGTATACTTATATAAATCGATGAATTCTTTGCCTGGAAAGAGCATGTTAAGATATCATTATATTTAAGAGCAGATTATATTGCCAAACAACTTAACAGAGCTTGTTTTAATATGTATCGTCTCTATGACTAACATGCCAACTAGACTAGTTGTTTACTACGGTTACTTTTCTCTATTTTAAATATGGGATTATACTCTGGGGAATAGCCACAGGATGGTAATCATTATTTAAAATATAAAAAATCGTACTCACAATTATTCTCTTACAAGTATTCTCTAAATACAGAGTCACGTGTAAACCAATTTTTAATCAACTCAAACGATTTTCCTTCCCTGTATTCATATATAAGAATTAATAATGTATGAGCATACAAATAAAAATATAAGGAAAATGGGTAAGGGCGACTTTGCGCAAGAGTCCATTCTTCCTTGGGAATAAAAATATACTCGAAAATAGCAATTCAAAGCACAACCATAATACCTGAAGAAATAATCAGTTATTATATCCCTTATTTCGTGTAAGTACGTTTAAAAGAACCGAGTATTACATGGCAACTCAGTATTAATTTATTATTATTATCAACAAAGAATATATTTTACTTCACACAAAAGGATACAAACATGAAAATATTTGAAATTTCCAATGCTTGGCATGGCTGCAATATTTCACCAAAATATTTCAGCCAAAAGACAGTTCGCCCAAGGGAAATTTCACCCAGATACGTATCATCCACAGAATCCACATACCCAATGGAGAATTCACCGAATGATATTTTTTAAAAAAGAGTAAACCATAAACAAGATAATTTTGTAAAAAAGGCGATAACTACTCTTACTATAAAATTTAAAGCCTATTCTCTCCCAACGAGATCTGCATTGACAACATCTATTAAAAATACAAATGTCATTCCGGAAGTGTTGTGTAGGTGAGAAGTTAGTTAATATTTAAAGCATTAAAGGCAAGTTCGGCCATGTTTGACTCTAAATTTTTGTTAAGTTTAGCTTTCCTCTCTATATACTTTTCCAATTGTAAGAAGAAGTAATTTAAATACCACCTACATAACAAACTTATTCTTCACTTATTTATAACGTAGTTCCACAAAGTCCGGCGTTATATGATTGGTCATATACATTTGGTGAATTATTTCTTGAACGAACCGACTCTTGGATAACAAATCCTCGGATAAAATATTCTTGGGTGAAATGTCTCTTGTAGAAACGTCCCTAGTCGAATCTTCTTTGGTCAACTGTCTATAGGGAGACATTTTTGAGTGAAACGTACCAATTACATTCCAATACCGTCCTAATTTGAGGTACCCCAGAAGGAAAATTTATGAGGATTGCCATCACCTGGATTTCAAACAGATGACTATCGGGAGACTTTGTGGGCAAGGACTTTGCGATTTCGTTCACATGGTGGCATCGTTCGCAATCACGGATTCATAGAAGCACCGGCCACACAAAGTGATAGAAAAGAAACCCCCTTCAGGTTGTAAACACAGGAAACGGGTAAGGGTGATTTTGCGAAAGATGGTGAGCACCCAGGAAATATCCCAAGGAAGAATGGACTTGAAAAAAGCCCGACGGGACCGGGAATCGAACCAATAGCCGTTCGGGTGCACTGTCCGTTGAGCTATCCCGACAGAACATTTCTCCAAGCCATTCGGGAGACTTTTTGGTCAAGGGAAGTTCGTCCACATGGTGGCATCGTTCACAATTCAAATAATCTTCGATGTCTCTTTCTCAAACAACAATTCTTTCTATTCACAAATAAATTAGTGTGTTTAATTTAGTGTAGACGAAACATATTTGGGAAAAAGGAAAAAAATAAGAGCTGCAGACGTATAAAAATGCTTAAAACCTCTATATTTAATATTTTAACAATGTACCCAATCAATTGTAGGTTGTAACTTTCCTAAAACGGTATTCAGTGTAACTTCTCAGTCAAAACATTTGATTTCCGCTCAACATATCCGGAATCAAATACTCTATTAAAGTTATATATTTGAATATTTTTTTAGTTTTCCATTCTCCTGTAAATCTGTTATATGAGGGGTGTCTTCTGATACTAGACCTGATATGATATAAAATTCCAAATAGAACTCCGCAGGTAGGTGTAGGGCTTTATATTCATTGGGTACTGCATTTAAGGCAAATCCCTGAGGATTTTTCCTTTCGCCGCTCAAGGAGCTGATTAACAGCGGAATAAATTCAGTACCGCGCTGTGAAGACTCATCTTCAGGATCTCGGGATTGCTTCCAGAATCGATGTGAATTATTAAAACCCTTTTAAATATTTCATCGCATTCTTGGTGGCCACTGCACCGAGAGGGAGATCCCGAGTAAATGGAGAGCCGGAATTATGCTTTCGAATACACTCACTAGTATCGGAATGGAAGTGCCTCTCCGATATGAATAACTTACACTCTTTGGCCTTCCAAGAGAGATGGAATGCATCTTTTGATTGGTTATTCCGCACTGAAGTTTGAGCAAACGAATTTCAGGACACTTTCCCTCCAGAACGGAGACGCTTAAGCATTCGTCAAATTTAAGGTAGTTATTCATCTGAGCTATCAAAAACTGAAGAAGATGAAGGTAGAAAAATAACATACGTAGAACTTTCAAAAATTTCCCCGTGGAATTCAATTATCGGACGTAATATGCTGTAACGACTCACCACTGAATGCGTAAGACTTTTCATTTACAAATTGCTGTGAAAAGTTTGCACTAAAATACCTTTTTACTTAAATCTGAAACTACCTAAGAAGCGATGAAGCATATGAAATACTCGTAATTTACCATTTGCTTCTAAATTATCAATTTCTAACTTATTAATTGAAAGAACTCGATTGGAATGCGTGTGATAAACGTATGCGAATAGAAAGATAATTTTAGGACAGGGAACATTTCGGACGATTGCAAAATGATTGTCTAAAGTAGATGAATGAATAAGTACGTTCAGTTGATGAAAAAACAAGTGAAATATGGAGGGCGAAAAGAGGTTAAGAAGTAATAAAGGATTTACGTAATAAAGAAGGCGTTTAAGCCTAGCAGTAATTCTGATAATTGGACTTGTTAAAAAATGTGATTAAAGACAGGAGGCTTCAGAAAAGAAAGGAAAACGAAGATTTAGGATTTTATCAAGGGCGGGACAAGTTATAAAAGCAAAGGAAAAGGCGTTAAATGGCAGCTTGTAGAGCTCATGATAGTTTCATAAGGAAGAGCAATTACGAATAAATATTCATAATGTGGTATTTAAGAAAAGATGCATTAATTGGGAAATATAAGAAATTGATTACATATATTCACCGTTTAAAGGGTCTAAATAATTTAATCCCTGAAGAGAAACAAATCTTGCTTCATGAAATTTCGTTACTCGTGATTACAATTAGATGATAAATTAGTGACGATATTCATAATAATAACAATATATTCCATTTAGTGCCTCATTGTGAACTTACATTACACTATATCAATCATGAATCATAAATGCATCATGAATCATGAATCAGGGATTACGAATCATTGATAATGAATCCTGGATTATGAATCATAGGTGCATCACAGATCAGCGAGGTTAATGTTCTCCCGCAACATAAGAATTTAGAGAGCGGATTTCGAGAAGATCAATTCAAAGTTGGTTGGAGGATGAAATGGCGCTCCCTTATACTGAGCTGTCGACCGCCTCAAATGGAACCATTACTTCTGACGACTGTTAAAGCCTTGCATTTATACCTATGATGTGTGATAAGCCGTTGACTTGAACTCGCAAGCAAAATCTGCAGAAAATCGAACCCTTTTTCTATTAGTTAATGTGTTGTTTTCCGATTATTTATGTATATATTGTTTTCAATCCATTGTAAAGTCCTTGTGCAGTTTATTGGTTTTTTAAATAAATTAATTTATTTATAAATCACTTAATTTAGGGAATTAAAAAGAAGCATAAGTGAAGTAGCAAATAAAGAGAACGAAATGCATGAATTAACATAAAAACGTAATTGGAGCAACAAATACTAAGGCACCGGACAGAATTAAAACACTCTAAAACCATGGCCTTTTATTACGCCTTATTCCATCTTTATTTTCCCAAAAACAGACCAATGAAGCCTAAACGTGGAAGGGTTGACTTCTAAGATTTAAATTATGAGAAAACGTATACAAAGTTAAATAGAGAAATGTGGAATAAAAAACATACAAATGTAAAATATTTGTCTCCTCGTTATTTTAATTAACTTTATACAATTTTGGGCCGGAGAAAGTTCTTTAAAATAAAAAACATAAATGTAAACTTCAGCATATTTCGAGTGCCACGTATGTATTATTATCAGACCGAGAGGAAAATAAACTGGAGGGTTTATTTAACGAAAGCATCAGTTTAACTTGACTTGATTAAGACACACCCTGAAATGACGAGGTGAATTTCAAAAAAGAAACTTCATACATTCTGGAGTTACGGACAGAAAACGTAACTCTCAGAATAAATTGGTGCAGCAAGAGCTACTTTTGCAAAGTTTCTTTTTTGTTAGATCTACTTTTGAAAAATTTCTCGATTTCCTTTTTTAATTTTTGAGAGAATCCTATTGCCCATGATAACAGCAATATTCTAGGCTTTTATTAGTTACAAGCTCTTGATGTAATCGTAACGATTAAAATTAATCTGAGCTGTGATTATCCAAATCATAATCTTCTCGAATTCAACCAAAGAAAATATTTTTTTTGTTATTTACTTAGGATGTTTCCTTTCAAATCATAACGCAAGCGCAGAATTATGTACGGAACATCACTCATCCTCAAAGAGCTCAATGATTTATTTTTCAAATGTACGCCTTTAGAAGGGAGAGAAACATATCCTCGGAAATGAAGTCAGCTATCGAGGAGCCACCACTCGGCGGAATTCGGAAGTGCTAGTTAAGATGGCCGAACTGGGGATTGCTTACCTTGGCTTGTACGTTGCCCCTTTTCGCCTAAGAGCAGAAGATGAAAAGCCGAAAGGAATAGAAATTCAAAAGAGGAAACCCTTGGGGAAATTCTCTGCATTCGCTTAGATTCTCTCTCCGCATCGCCTTATCTCATTCCACTTCTTATCAAGAGGAGTTTTCTTAATTAAAAATTCTCAGTTGAACTGACGGCATATTCGCCCTGATTAAACGCTCTTCAAATAATAGACTCCAAAAGCAGTGAGTTCCAAGTCCATTTACGAAACGCTTTCTTTATGTCGACCCAATGGAATTTTTTATCAAGAAAAGAGAAGTGAATTAGTCGGTGAGATAATTCTCAGGGAATTTGTAGTGTCCGCTGGCATAGTTCCAATTACTTCCTAGTACATTCATTTAATCTTTTCCATTTTATCGTTTAAGAAGAAATGCAAATTATTTTGGATGTCTTGTAGATCACTTACGCATCCTTTTATAGAAGAAGAATCTGTTATTCTTCCAAATATTTATCATTATAGTTATGTATCCGTAAAATACTAGAGTAAACGTATATTTTATGATTCGAAAATCTAGGATGAAATACACTTGATAAAAATTACCTAGATTTATTGTAAGCCATTCTCGTATTTACGAGTAGCTAATATAATCAGCTGATAATACATTCTAATGACAATTCACTATTTTATGCTATGCTTACTTTGAATAATTTGTTGAATCTTCTATGAATGTATGTATCTGCTCTCTTCCACAAAGAAGCAATGAGATTCCTTCTCATAGACGAATGAAATTCTCTTAGCAATTATACATTTAAACAGTTTGAAGCCAAATTTTAAGTTCCTATTAATATTGAAATCCATTAGCAATAATCTTATGAAGTTATTGGGATTTTGATGCATAGATGGAGTAAGTGTGGCAGTTGTTCCCACTTTGTGTGTTATTATTTTTATTATTATAAGTACAAATGTTACAAATGGACAACTAGTCCGGTGGTAACAATCGCATCACGTAAAAAAGTCTAAAAGATATGGACGAAATTTGACAAAATGATAGCGTATGTTGTTCTTTGACACAAAGATACTTTTTTATCCCGATAAAAGTCATCTTCTTATGACAAAATAGACAACTATGTTCGATAATACGCATTAGATAAAGGGGAGATATAGAGCACGCTTAAACCGTTTGAAGGATGTCTTTAACTTGGAAAATTAAAAAAGTAGGACTCCTTATACGAAGTCGATACAAGTATCACAAGAGAGAAAACTTCATAGAAACTCCTTTTCGTATCGTCGATTATAGATTGCATATTATAGTATAGATTTCGGGTTCAAATAACCCAAATCTTCGTCAAATATATGGACGTTTCTTCAAAATTCATCACTTTCCGAACGACGTAGTCTACATCTACGCATATATGTGAAGTCGCCTCTGGGAGTGTGGCAGCGTCTGAACGACATTTTCCATTCTTGAAGTCGAGTTAGTTTATTTACTCGCAGATTTCAGTCAAGTACTTTATAGAATAGCGCTGTCAGGAATGAATGATGATAGAAGAATGAGTTTCTGTCAGAAGTCAAAGACTAAATAATCAATAGTTTGCGTTTGCCCATCGCAGGACAGCTATCAAATATCGCTCATTAATTAGTGCATTCAAATTCCGGATAATATGTACACTTTACATTTTTGATAATTACAGATATCATATTAACTATAGATGCAAATCTAATAACGAAATTCTGCTATCCAAGAAGTGTTACGGAATATTAGTAAAATATCTTATCGCTGTGTATCGTGAGATGATTGAACGAACATCTCCCGCATTCAGTAACGCAAGTTATGCAAAAACTACGCTTTGAGATTTTATACTATATATTATATAAACAAAACTACCGTAGCATTTCTTGATTAATAATCTGCGTTGGAAATATGAGCACAGTTCTATTAGCTCAAGAGGAAACTTGTTTGCCAGACAAGTCGTAATATTGGTTCAAACGAAGGGCTATCGTTTTAACGATATTACGCCACCTGATTTGTACCACCGTCGCGTTTCGTCTTCAGCCTGATTCTGCCCATTACAAAATAAACAGTTATCTTGAGTTTTATCGCCAAGGAAGTAAGAAATTTCGATCTACATCTGTGCAGGGCCAGAAAAAGGAACATTTTTGGGAACTGAAGGATATATTCAGCAAATGTGAGGTGTACAAAGAAAACTTTGCTATGTAATCAGCACTTAGGTTTCAAGATGGATTGAAATCTATATTCTATTTTATAAAATTTATTTAATCGACTTCTTGTAACTTGGAANGTAAGATATTCCCTGAATTGTGTGTAAAGTAAATCGCTGGTTTTATGTTATTATTGGTGAGCATATTACCTAATTTGTAACTAAGGGAACCTAGAAAAGGCAGTTTCACCCAGTGGAATTCTACATTATTATCGTAAATCGGGTAAATTTTAGTTAAGTTTTGTTTTCTTTGTTTACATATGAGGATTGTGTTTATACATTTTTATTGTAACCATTAGTTAGAGACATTCCGATCAAGAACAAAGCCTTACTGAAAGGAATAACTTTAAATAATTAAAATTCCTCACTTTTCTGCTTTTGATTTGATTGCAAAGATAAAAGAAGTTTTGATTAACAGTCGATTTATGCATTTTATTTTAAATAATGTTCAGTTAAAACCATTTTATGTAACAACTTTAAGTTAATCTTTCCGGTACTGTACTCAAAATTGTATAATAGAAATTCTCATCCTTTATTTAAACCTTCGCTTCTAGACTGCGATGCTCCAAACGAATTGTATTGATTCATTGATTGATATCGCATACATACATATTGCTAAATATTACCACCTTCAATTAATACAATAATAAAAATAACTCTACGTTAAAATTTACAGCAGAGTACAGCAGTGGAAACCTAGATGAGTAGCGGAGGATATCAAGTCTTTGCAAATCGCATTCCGAAGTGCATTGGAGAACGGATTCACTTAAATTGACAGAATCTATGGCGAAGAAATGGAAAGAGGGTGACACGTAAGAGATCACTGAAACAAACTCAGAAAAAAGTGAAATAGGAATGATTCTGTTAGACAGGAAGTTGAATGTATTTCGCAAAGCGAAAGAATTTTTTATGAACAATGAGCTTGAGTGGCATTGTCTTCAATGGGCCCTGTTCGATTAAAAGCTTTAAATACTAGAATCTATTTACAAAAATTAATACAATTCCCCTCGCATTATTATTGTCAAAGCTGCAGCTTTCAGGTAATAGAAAGATTAGTTGCGTTTGATTTTGGCTACTTCAGTCCGAAATTTGAATAGCAACGCAGAATAATTGTATGTATTACCTCATGATTCCCAAGGAATAATTCCCAAGGTATTCTGAATACCTGCCCGGAAAGTGGGAGACCTGGGTTCGAGTCCCAATCATGTCGCTATTTTTCACACTTGATATTCCTTGGAATTCAGCCGCACGACTTCATCGTGCAAAGTATTTACACCATTCCTTAACGTCCTGAATTCTTAATAAGGTGTCCAAAGAGATAATGACGTGAATCTTGACGCACCGATCATAAATTTGTGCTTAAAAATTCCAGCTTTTCGTCGCAGAAAACCTGCGCGACGTTGTATTTAGTATTCGGATAATATCACCACTTCTAACCCTTATTAAAACTTAAATCGAAGGGACAATAAGATTTGGCGTAAGTGAGGCGCTCTTCAAAGCGTAATCTCTGAAATTGAGCGTGACTCAGTATTTGCTCTTCATTCTCAAGTATCTCTACCGTTTTATCTGGACCGCTTTTTCAAACCATTTAGCTTTGCAACTCCTTCTTTGTCCTCTGACCCTCTTCGCACGCAAACACTCCAACGCTCCCTGGCACACAGCCATGCCTCCAACGCTTGGCCAAGTTGGCATTATTTTCTCAAACGTAGAGCTTCTCAAAATATTTTCAAAGGCTATTCAAAAATTTGACTAAAAAATCTAGCTTCGGAGTCATTGACGATGGGTGATTTTAATGTAAGAATCCATAATATTTCGTTGTATATTCTTGAAAGTTTCAACAATGAATCTGTCGGTCGACTGTAATAAGGGCCCATAACGCCATTGCTTTAGGTGTGGTGGTACAGCTCGTCACTAATTACGTAGGGAAGCACAACATACAGGTTTAATTGATTTAATTTGATTCTTCTTTTGGAAAACCTCACAAATATTAAAAATCAATTCTGACTTAGTAAATTAACGCGAATTTTATGAGACCGCAGCAAAAATTTCTATCGTCTATACGATGACGTGAGTTCCATCGAAATAGTCAAAGAAAATCACAGCTTAGACGCAACCGGCCTTAAAAGAAACAGAAAGAAACCTCATAATTTTAATTCGACGGAAGGTTTAAAAAAAACAGTCATATTCTTTCGAATAACTTTCAGGAAATCTAATATTAAAGTTGAATACATTTTTCTTGAAGTGGTGAAAAATATTTTTCTCAGGATGAAATAGTCACTGCTGAAATTGGTCTAACAATAAGATTTGAGCTAAAATTTCTCACTAATTAAGAAACACGTTTCTCTGATTGCATTGAAAATAAATTGGAAAAAATATTCCCGGTAAGACAGAAGCTTTAAGTCTATAAACAATTCAACTTAATCCGTGCAGGACTTTGGCCTACCTAAACGTATTCAAATGAGCAGTGAAACTGTTATTTCAATAATTTTGCTTGATATTAGATTAACTCTGTAGACACTATAAATCATCGAAGCCGGAACCACCTTCACCGAAATAAATGCGTCGCTCTGTTCAATATACGTACAAGACTCAGAGTAAATTAGGAAGGATATGTCGTTAATTCAAAATTTTAAGTTATACTTTGGATACCTATTCCAGTTTTGCAATATTTTTTAGTCGGAAATTAATTAAAATTAATTCTAAAAGAGTGACGACGAAAGCTTATTGGCTTCGTTAATTTGGGAAATAGATCCCGAGTACTCTTTGCAGAAAGGACTGCAGTTCAATAGCAAAAGAAAGGAATACTATTTGCTTAGCGTTGACTGCTGAGTCGACAGATCTGTTCGCATTTGTGAAAAGATTTCCACCTGCACAGGAGACGCGAATCTTCTGTGACTGCACATTTCCTTTAATTAAACTTGAGCTGACGTCGCATATCCGTAAAATTCAGTTTGTTTATCGTTTATAGTCGACTTTTCTTTCGGTTTTCAATTCATCGAAGCTTGGACTTGGCCTAATTTCCTCACCGAGGATGTATCCATAAGGGAAGAAACGTATCTTCGTTCAAATAACTTTGAGATTTAATATGTTTTATTGATTTCCACAATCACAGAATATATAATGGAAGGCGAAGTGTTGGTCTTTAAGACGAATGAAACTCCAAACGCGATTATAACACTCAAAATGTACACTTAATGAAGAATACACCTTTATTGATGGAAGCTGAATTCCTGTAATGACGATTGGGGAGAATTTAGACGGTTTTTAAGGGAAAGAAAAACCGGGTTGTATGCGGTGAATGAAATGTATAGATAATGATGCACATAAACTTTAGAATAACATATACCTATTACATATATAGATATATTATATATCTATATATAGACGCAACTCTGGATATACCCAGGATGCAGTTATAGGGCCTAGACAAAAAACACTGACGCGTCGATTTTTATAAGATAAATAAAACAATAAGATAAATAAAACAATAATATAATAAATTTTACGTACATCATATAGATCCCGACCATGAGACCCCAGGAATGAGGAATATCGATTCTTTGTTTCATAGGTACGATCCTAGAAGGCCTCAAAAAGGTTACTATCCCCATATGGAAACATTGCACGGGGTTTTGGAACTTTTTGAGGCACGTTACGTTAAGGCAGAGAAGTGAAATTCAATCTGCTGTTAGAGAAGGTGATTTTCTGTGTGCAGCAAACACATATCCCAATGCGAAGCTGGGTTTGACGCTAGGATGTTGTAAATTTTATAAAATAAATTGGAGGATTTAAAGGTAGATGTTTGCTGAAATATCAGAGGCTGGGTATCGCGCTTCGCGATGAGAATTGGTTTCAACACATTCGTAATGGCTGATATATGATTATTTATCGAGATAAGTGAAAGGTAATTTTTCTACAAAAGAAAGGACGAAATGCTGACGAGACGGTTTTTATTTTGATCGACTTCCTGAAATGAATTCTACTTGGAACCAGGAGATATCTAGGAGCTAACATAACGGAATACGTAACGATAGTAACACATAATACTTCCATACGTTATGACCTTCATCTGCCTATTTGTAGTCTTAAAAAATATAAATAAATATCTCTTTTCATCGTACCAGGTTGCAATCACCTGCCTCTAAGGGAAGTATGCTCGATTTTATCGAGGGTCCATTACCAAAGCGCAGACGTTGGGGCCCTGAAGTATCACCGTTTATCTGTAGAAGGGTTGGGGGCCTTCCTATTCCATTCATTATACGCAACAAGGAGCTATGTCATTACCAATTGGGAAGTAGTTTCGGTAGAGTAGGGACAATTTACCATTCCGTAGGTTGCTTGTCTCCATACTTGCATATCTATTTATAAATACTCCGATATATACATTATCTTATAACTAAATAAATTCAAAACGTATGAAACCTACAACCTTATGTTAACATTTAAAAACAATATTTATGACTAACGTAACCTGTTAATATTGGGTGTATAAGTTAGGATTTATCCAGTATGAGCCAAAGTCTGCTAACGATTCGCAATTTGTTCGAGTCTTCAACATCAAATTTGCCTCAATATTTGTGGTATAGTCTGCAAATTAAAAAATAAGTAATTTGTAATACTTATTGTTGATTGCTTCGCAATTTTAGACATAAGCTAAACTGATTACCTTTCTCAAAGGTTTGAATTTTTTTACTCGAAGGTGACATCGCATCTAAATCGTGCTTCCCATTTCCCTCATCCACCGACTCCTCTTCTACCCGATACTCAGCACTATGTCGGAGCAGAGATACATATTTTCTGCTGTCAAATCAGAGCGAGTAAACACGCTTCCATTCCCGTACACCGATCACATTCAAAAGTATAGCACTTCTTATTTGGAAGCATTAATTTAACTCCGTTTCAGAAACGAGGCAAGGGCTGATAATTTTGATTCTGCTCTCCAGAAAAATAATGCTAATCAGCGATTCGCTGAAGACATATCGGAGTCAAATATAAAACAATGAAAGCATGGTAAATAACTGTGCAAATTCTACAGAAACAGATTTATTGGCGACCGGTTTCGAACTAAACGTTCATCGTCAGGCCAAGAGAAACCACAAGCAAGCAAAAACATATATACAAGAGGAGAGGAGAGGAGAGACAACCAATAAATTACAAGGGGAAGAGTTCAAAAGTTGAGTTAAGGGTTAGTGGGTGGGGGAGAAAGAGGCAGCAGGTTCACTATGGACAGAAGTGGAAAGTGGTTAGTGAAGAGGTGAATGTTGGTGAGTGTGTAATTGTGTACTTCGTAATGTATTATTTCCATGAGTTCTAAGTAGCCTAATTTGCGGCCATTTTGTTGAAAATGTAAGAGGGTTGCTGAGAAATCTGAATGATGTTTGTTTTCAAGTAAATGTTTAGCAAAATGTGATGTGTGAGAATGGTTGATGTAAGAATGCAAGTGTTCTTTCGTCATAGTATGCAAATTAAATAAATCGTATATATAACAAGCAAATATCTGTCTGTCTTTCCGTCTGTCCTTCCCCCTATTTATCTCAGAAACGGCTTGACTTACAGATATGAAACAAACTGCATTGTGTTTCTACGATGCTGAAGCCCCCAGGAAAACTATTTTCATCTCCGTAAAGGCCCGAGTTCGAACCCAAGAGCACAAAATACGTTTCCATAAGAGATAAACGTAAGTTACGTTTCATGACTTGCAGAGGTCGTTTGTTTAACAAAATTAAATTAGAAACAATGGTCCTACGAAATCAAAAGAAGTGTCAAAAGAAAGGAAAATGATCATAGATTCTTATTTTAGTCGTGAAATATTGACATAGATCCGAACTTTCGAAGATATTGATAAAACACACGGAAATTTAGTAAAATATTTAAGAAATAAACAAACCATCCCTTTGACTACTAAGGCCATTTTTTAATGTTGATTTCAAGAATTATCCCATATAAGTGCACGGGGATAATCAGTTCTTATACTTTTTATAAGAAATTTACGTAAAGTAGGCTTTTATGACTTGAAAACAGTGTAATAAATATTATAAATAATGGTAAGGAATATATTGAGTTAATATAATCTTACGGCAGAATTATTTTGTGCTTAGGAGGTCCAGATATATACGATAATAGATATATTTTTAAACTTAAATTAAGTCCCGTCATGCTTGACGGGGGCGTTTACTAGTAAATAAATTAATAACGTCTCTATTTTGGGCGAAATTGAGACTTTAAAGTCACCTCTTCCATTTAGAAGTTTGACCGATATACATGGCACCACAGTCATCACATAATAATTTATATATACCAGATTGTAATTAAGTAAGATATTCCCTGAATTGTGTGTAAAGTAAATCGCTGGTTTTATGTTATTATTGGTGAGCATATTACCTAATTTGTAACTAAGGGAACCTAGAAAAGGCAGTTTCACCCAGTGGAATTCTACATTATTATCGTAAATCGGGTAAATTTTAGTTAAGTTTTGTTTTCTTTGTTTACATATGAGGATTGTGTTTATAAATTTTTATTGTAACCATTAGCAACCGCAATTTGTTTAATGATGTTGAGTTCGCGAGTGTAATTTTCGGAGTTAAAGGGTATGTGAAGAAGTGTGTGTATAAGGCAGTGGTAAGCAACATGTTTATGTGAGATGGGATGGTTGGAATCAGCGTGGATGGTGTGGTTTGTATAAATAGGTTTCCTGTAAATGGCAACATCTATGGAATATTCGTTTTTGGAGATGGGAGATCAAGAAAATTCAGTTTGTTACTTTCAATTTCAAGGGTGAATTTGATATTGGGGTGTAATTTGTTTAAAATAATTAAAAACTGGTCTACTTGTCTAAGAGTACCGTTCCAAATACATAGTACATCATTGACCTACCTAAACCAATTCCCAACATATTTTAAAAGAGGGGAGTTACTGGAGTTACTATTGAATAGATCACATTCGAGTTTGTTCAAAAACATTTCGGACAAAAGAGGATAGGGGAGATCCCATCGCTAAATCTTCTGGTTGTTGATAGAATACAATATTAAACAATCGGCCTAGCAATATTTAAGTATTTTTTTACTTCACCGTGCAGTTCAAGGTTTTAAATGTAAAAGAATTCGTATGAATGACTCCATCCGCGTTTGAGAGAAATAAATTGTATAGAAGACAATTGCTATCAGTTACAGATGTTTGTAGCACTGTTTCAAATAAAAAGCCTCTTTTGTACTTAAGCGGAGACCGCAGTCGTGTTTGGGGTTCAAATACTCCGCAGTTGTGGCACACACTCAAAAAGGAGAGTCAAATTAAATGGTGCATCACCTGTATGTTCCTTTCTCTTCACCAAGTGAAATAATGAATAGCTAAGGATATTTTCAAGCAGTCCTCGGACCGCAGGGTCTTTTTACAGAAAAGATTTCCACAAATATTTCCGTTCATTACTCTCACATTCCGGGCAGGTATTCTAACCACTGAACTACCATGTCGCGTCTTTTCCACATTGTTAACATATTTATTTTATTTTTTATATATTTCTATATTATATTTATTATTTTTCTATTTTAAGTCTTGTCATTCCTTAGAATTCAACCGCACGACTTCATTGTGCAAAGTATTCACACCTTTCCTTAATCCTTTTAATTACGATTAACATATTTTTAAATTCAGAAATATTATTTTCTTCCTCCATGAAGTTCTTTAAGTCAGTAATGAGCCGACTGACTTCACCATCAAATGCGATATTGACAGCTGCGATAATCATCGTTCGCTGAAACATAACGTAATTTTTTTGCTTCCAAATTAGTAAAAATGTCATATTCAGCCTTCCAAGTAAATCAAATACACGAAAGCGTTCAAAAGGGTAATAGTGTGTCGATAAACGAAAGTTTTTTTGAAATGAATTTCATTATCGAAAGCAATGTTCCAAACTGCATTATCTAGCACTTAATTCTCGCCGTATTTATGATGCGAATTAACGTGGTCCCGTCTGACGGTTATGACCGCGGTGAATAACAGGACGTGACGCCTTTTCACATTGACGACTGTTAACTAACAATTAGGATTCTTCAAAACGCGTGCCTGCCAAAGGACGGCGTGTCACGTGACACGATTACGCCCCAAAGCAACGTCACTCACAGCGGCGTCGCTCGCGATGCGTGTACATTTGATTTGTACATTTAATCTTCTCGCAAAAACATCCCCTCGCCGTTTCTGCTTCATTTGAATTGATCGCCGAGTTGCCCTCCTAAGTTAAACTTTGACCTTCAATCGTCATTCGCTCCAAGCCATTTCGTCAGTTGCTCTCTCGTCATTGCGCTTGCAATTGCATTTCTCATACACACTGCACTGCGATATACAGTCGCACCTGAAATGCAATTGAACCGAGTCGTTAAAGAAGTACAATATACAAACTGTCCACTCCTACATCGTTTTCATTTCGGATCGACACTTCATAGCAGTGATATGTACAGTGATAGGTTTCATTTATCTTTATAATAATGATCTATTCGATGAAGGAATTTTTAAAGCTAAGGTATTGTAGAAACTGTAGATAATGTAGGACGGATATTAAGAAGAAAATATTTGTCCTCTATATGACTGAGAACAATAAGGCATGATTAATGTATCATGATTAGAACGCAGGTGTTAAAATATAGATTCGCAGAATAGTTTTGGTGAGATTGACTGGAAAATTCATTTGGCATTAGAAATGTTTGATTAGATATTCTAATAAAACCAAAAGCAAAATTCTAAAACCAAAAACGTGTGATTACAAGGGTTTTATCTAAATGGATTAAAATAGAAGAACTCTCAAGACTCAAGGATTCCAATATAAACTGATCCGAAATATGATACTGGAAGTAGAATTCCGAGGAGTGTCCTCATCTTCAGGTGATAAACGGCAAACATTGTCAGCAAAAGACAGAATGAGAGGGAATGAGAGAGAGGAATAACGAGAAAATACCTCATTTTAGGATTAACTTAATTAGTGCCGTGGAGTCAACATGAGCCCACGCGAGGATGTCTCAAACTGTTTCTTGAATAAAAGAAAAACTGTTGAAGATATTTCAACCTTTTTCCGGTGTAACTGACGCGTTTGGCCTAATTATGATAACTTCAGGATCTCGTCAGTTTTGGTAGGAGAAATTCGGAAGTAAACGTTTTTTCAGATGTCATAAATGGATTTTGCATTGCCGAGAGTAACAGGAAGGATAGGTTCCCAACAAAACTGAAGAAAGAAAGGAAAATAATTTGAAATGTTTGCCATATTTAATTCACTAGGTGAATTCAACAAATTTTGTAGAAGTTCTTCCGAGCATTCATTTTGTATTTCCACGAAGCCCGTCCAGCAATAATAGATTATAAAAACTGAAGAATATTTTCCTTTCTCATTTTTGAGCTTTCTTCCTGAAAGAGAGAGGAATTTTTAGTTATCCTTTATGGAGTATGGCAACCCTGGAGAAACGTAAATACATTTTAGAAATAGTTTAGATATCTTAAAATGCATATTCTGAAATTTGAGATTTCTAGGTCTTGTTTTGATTGAAAAAATGTTTGATCAAATAAAGGACAACAAATTTCAGGCATGTGTATTTTCCGTTTAATTAATAAATATTCAAAGAAAATGCGGAGTGATAAATGTTATGTTTGAATGTAGAAATGCCTATCCTTAACCTTCCTTGAATTAAATGAATTCTATCAGCACTTTCATGGGTCAGTTCATCACTTGCAACCTTCATTTTGTCTACCATACTAATAACAAAGATGTGCTATTTTTTCTACTGGAGATGTATTCTTTCAACTGGTTTCGGCAACAGATCGGCATCCTGAAGATGGTTATTTTACATCTTTGTTGTATTAATAAGGGTCTTTTTGACACGACTAAGTAAGGTGGATATTCAGTTAGTCACGAAGCGTTAATAGAGTTGAAAGAATTACTCTTTAATGCTTTTAAAGTCGGTTCATACCCACCACTGGCACACTCATTAATAGTAAAACCTGAATTTTTTATACTAATTTTAACCATTCTCTAAGAAGTTAATAATTGCCAACGGTGAATGACGAATAGCTACTTCCTGTTGACTGACTTAATCTCTTATTTTTCATTCCACTACTTTGAGATAAAATATGGGTCAATAAAATAGTACTTGATCACAAAACGTTAGGGATTCATGAGGAAAAAATATTGAACATATATTTTCTATGTAGGTAACGGATTGCGTGCGGTCAAACTGGTCTCCGGCTATATTCTCCAAAGGTAAGATGCCCTCATTTTAAAAATAGTTCTAAGGGAATAAAATCACCCCTGCACTTTTATAAAGGAGCGTATGAGGACAGTTAATAATTCAGATATTCTTTTTTTTCAATCATTTTATTTCCAGAGCAATAGTAACCGAGACAATTTTCTCTCTCAAACGAAAACTCTCAGTTAGCAAGCGATGAGCTTACTAAAAAGTTTAAAATATAATCGATTCGAAAATGCACCACTTTGTTCATGGAGAAAGTGTAAATAGCATTATCAATAAAAGTGCAAACATAGTGTGAAATATCATTAAGTGTACATGCGTTTTCACTGATGACATTTTATCTCAAATTGTTTCGGAGATTCAATCTCTCGTAAGAGTGAAATTGACCATCGCATTCTACAATCCACACTTCGACCGTGACATATTCCCATGATTTTTCTTTTCATCTTTTCCTTGGAAAAACAATTCTTTTCCGTAGTTTTTCTATTAATTCAATCTTATACCGCACATTTATATTACATCTTGACGAAGGGTTAAGTGATATATTAGCCTCCCTGTCTCGATCTCGGTGGAAAAAAGACTCGGCCCATTCTTTTTAGCCTTCCTCCATCTTGTAATATATCTTCCCTCACTCGCTTTCTTTTGTTTCCGCCCTTTATCTCTTCCAACAAAATGGCTGAACGCAAGCAGTGAAAGGTGGTTAACGGTGGGGTTATAAAAATGATGAAATATCAGTTGACCTCGTTCTCCCCTTCACACACACGCCCTTCTGCAACTCTCCATGTTTCTCTCCCACTCTGCATTTATCAGCTCCCATTCGGTAAACATGAAATGGTACTGAACGTAGGCATGTTCTCCCGCCATACATTCTTCTTCATTATGTTTATGACTCGAACATTTTAATACGGAAGTCTCTAGTAATGAAGTCCGGCTACACTACTCTCGAGCTATTGTATTCTTCGTGGAACTCTTACAAAGCTACCGATAAATTAAAGTTTTTTGTCTCGTATCTCTATTACAATGAATCTTCTAGAACGAAGCATGAATTATGGATAGTCCTATGCCATTTCTATCTCGGTTTAGACCTTAATCATTAAAATGCGATACTTGGATCTTCCCCGCAGTATTTTGATTTGCTATAACTCCTGATTTTTCTCAACTGATAAGGTAAGGATAGTCTTGCGAATCAGAATATTCGTCTCCAAAATTTTTTCTTCTCAAGCGACGCATTCTTAGATGTTTTGCCCGACTCAGCGAGGGAGAAGCTATGAATGGGTAATGTAAATAAACGAGGTTGATGAAGTAGTCACCCCGAAAGATAATATTTGATTATTATGTAGGCACTTATTGATAATGATGCTTCTCAAAGCAAAATAGGCAATTGTATGTTGCAATCGCCCTAAATTATATGACGATATTAGTTTTAGATAATTTAATTTCAGTAAATACCACAGCGGTCCATGTTGGTTGTCCATTCATCAGCAGTTGGTATAAATACACTTTACAATAGTTTCAATATATGGAGTGAAATTTCTTACAAATAATCATTCGCAATTATATCTCTTAATAAGTTTAAATAACCTTCAAAATTTGAGCAGCAATAGGCAATGATGACTCAGGCAAAACTTCTCCTTGGGTGTGAGCTAAATGTTGTAAGTATATTAACAGTGTTTTCAACTTGATTTAGTTGATACGAAGATATCTCTTGCGGTAAGACAAGGTGAACATTTGACGTTATGAACCACTTCTAATCTAATGTTATGACAGGTTGGAAAGAAAAAGGAAAAAAACATAATAGCAATATCTCATTATGCCTTACGAATACTCAGAAATAAGATATGAGCCAAGAGAAGGATCCATTTTTTTAACGAGAAAGCCAGTTTTATAAGTTATTTCGCGCGTCACTATATAGTTTACTTTATAGGTTAAGACTTCGTGGATCCATAGATAAATGATGCATTTATATTAGAAATATTTTTCGAATGTAAATATTGAAAGTTAGAAAGTAAATAATTATGCCTATTTCGTGTATGAAATACACGTAGGATAATAAAAATGTATATTTTGGTTTGTGGTTAGTAAATATAATCTCCCAGGCAGCTATCCGAACAAACAGTAAATACCAAATTTTATTTCTATTCTACGTTTCTACACAATGCTCTAAACTTCTCAATGAAAGACTGATTTACTTCACGAAAACTTTCTAAATAATTAGAAACGAGTATCTTATTTTCGATAATTTTTGAGAATAGTCAATATTCAAGTGCGTATGTTTAGTATATTCTCAGAAAAAAATACAAAATTGGCCTTAAGTTTGAGTACCTACATTATGAGTTGTTACTTTCCATTACTTCCATAGGTTTGCGAACTCACCTTAACCATACGTCACTGACGGCTAGCGAGTACAAATCTAAACCTCAGCTAAACGGTTTACTCTTCGACGAACTACCAGCTCATATAAAAGATGCGTATGTTGTTTGTATTCATGTGTCAATCCCTTTAAAATATTTCTCATCTCATCGCATAATCATATATACGTACACTCGTCTTCATTGGGCAAAATTGGGACTGATAAGTCCCATCTTCCATTTAACCCTTGTTACAAACTATTAAAAATTAATGAGAAATATATTTACATAGAGAGAGAAAACAATAGTAAGCTGTAGGAGTACATGCATAAAAAAATTGATCACAGAAATTATTTTATCGCAAAAAAGAAAAAGAGATAGTTTATAACGTAGAGAATAGTAACAAATTACAATAGATATCACGAAATCATTGAAGTACAGACAGCAATGAAATAAAACTTAAAATTACAAAGTTCCAAAGAAGGTCGTCCAAGCATATGATTATCGTACATGAAGTTATCATAAGACAATCCACCCTTATTATTTGACGATAAAACTACCTCTACCAATTTTTCATCCCCTTAATGTCTATATACGTTCTTATTTTCCTTTTCATTAATCAACTTCCTCCGTTCTATGGCAAACCCTGACTTCAATGTCATCTTCTGTATTGCCATTCAAAATTCTTTACCTGTGCTTTTCACATAAATGGAATATCTTCCAAACGAAATTTAGATGTGGAAAATAGCGACATGACTGGTACAAGAACCCAAATCTCCCACTTTTCTCCACTGTTTGGGAATGCTTTGTGCCACTACTTGGAGGCCACTCGCTTTGCTCACAAAAGCATTCCCAAACCGTGCGGAATAGACGCGGCATGGTAGTTCAGTGGTTAGAATGCCTACACTGAAAGTGGGGGTCCTAGGTTCGATTCCCAGTCATGTCGCTATTTTCCACTTCTGTTATTCCTTTAGGATCAGCCGCGCCTCTTCCGTGCTATTTTATTCGCCTTTGAAAGTATATGGGAAATCATAAGTAATTAGTATTATATCGACGATAAGTAGATAAGTACATAGTATATCTTTAATTTGTTATTGTTCCTTATTACAATACTCGAATAAGAATACATAGATCATCCGCAAAGTTGGAATAATCGCCAATAGAAAGATAACATTTGAATATAACTTGCAGCCATTCTGTTTCTTCAGTTTAAAACACTGTCAAAACTTATCGATCTTACTTTGAAGTGTATTTTTCTGGCATTATTACAATTACTTTACATAAACCCCTTCCTCTCCATACGAAATTTTCTACTTTCTTAAAAATATGTTTAAACGGGACTCAAGAGCTACGAATAAGGAGTGGAGCACTAATAAGCAAAAGCTGAGGAAATTACGGGATTTGCTAATGTAACTCAAGTGAAATAACAAATATGAAAGCAGATGGAGCTAAAGTCAGAGTGTAGCAAGGTAAACTACGGCAAGTATGTATGTACTAGGGTACGCGACGAAAATGAAACCATTACAACTGAGTCTACTAAGAAAAAAAGAGATATAGAATAAAAAGAAAACATTTAACGAAGTACATTAGAGAAACCGGAGTACATGAATGTACGTAATAACAGAGAGTCACAATGTAACGTACGAAAACGAACGCGCAGCAGAAAAAAAAGAAAATTATGGAAACGACATATTTCTCCCATGGACGAAATTAGGCCGGCGAAGATGGAAAGTGTTAAAAAAAATAATATAAAAGGAAAATCAAGAGAGGAAGGCGTGGGAAGAGACGAAATATAAGACGAAAACGTTGCGCCGCAAGAAAATGGCTCAAAAATGAAGATAAAAAGAGGAACGATTTCAGTGATGGATCTTTCATGTTTAAAATTTTACACATTAAAGAATACTGCAAAAGTAAAATCGAACAATGAAATCTTTATGATAATAATTTAACATCGATACTTTTGCAAGTTTACTTTGAAACGACTTGGTTTAATTGAAAATGTGCTTTCGCTGAAGCTCCGCAAGATTCAGTGCTTTATGAAGACGGTTTCCCTCAAGCTGTGTGAGCTCTAATCCGAAGGAAAACTGAGGAGCAAACTAATAAGTTCGACTTTATGGCTCATCGTATAAGCGCCTCATCTTGATACCTCATTTAGCGTTAAATTTACATCGAGGGGGGGCTGTTTTGTTGCTGTCAGAATATCAGGACGATCTTCGCCACTTCCTGCCAGAAATGGCGCTTAATAAATCTTCGGATTATGATATTTGGAGCTTCATTTCGAATCCAGCAATAAATCAAACTGCCTCTCATATTGTGGATGTAGTTAGTTTTGCGAATTCTGCATTTGATGTCTTCCTTATTTAATGCCCTCTCCCCCTTTCCTAAAATTAAATGGGATATTAAGGTGCATTTTATGCCTTGGGAACCCTCGCACCCTGACTGAATCAAAATAATAGGGTAAGTAATTAATCATTTATAACCTCTCGAACCCTTATTTTCATGCTATTGGTGTTCTTCAGATGAGATTTTGTTCCGCAATAGTTGCAATATACACTTAAGAAATTTTTGATATTTCAATAGGCAAAATCAGACGAGTTGCTTCAAATTTTCCTTAGAAAGAAAATATATCATACATGTTCATGTCGTAAAAATATCAATCCATAGTACGCCTGCTAGCTTGAGAAAATTAGATATAATCACAATGTCATCGATAGCTAACAAAGAAAGTAATCATCAATCGGTATTGTAGTCAAATGTTTACGCAGAATAGTTTTCTTTATTGCAAATGCACATCTGAGAGTGACATACGGTATTGAGTGAATAAAATGAGAACTTTGTAAATAACAAGTTCAATTTCCATAATGTACTCCATAATGCAAAGTTCCGATAACAAATGAGAATTGCCGATTCACTGTCTCATACTCTCTTTATTAATGATGTATTTTAGGACATATACAACATGTTTAACTCCCTTGGAGGTTAACTATTTTTCCTGAGTATTAAGCAAACGATATTCCTCATGCATTTTTTTCAGCAAGGTCTTTATATGGTTTCAAAGTGTAAAATATTTCAGACGTAATCATAAATATATTTAGAGTAAATCAGTGTCATTGTGTAACTTTATAAACTCGGGCTATAACGTATTGCTTCTCTAAATGACAGAGTAATTAAAAGCAATGTACTGAGTACTGAGCGTAGTAATTAAAAATCCTCGCCTTAAATAGTGTACCGTCGACCACAACTGCAATGAAGGTCTAAATACCAAGAGAATAGCTATCTAGGAATTTTCGTTTGTATACATTTGTATAACACATTTATATATTTTTAACCCACGTAAATCCACCTGTGTAAATCACGGAAGAGAAACTCACTCCATATTCGTTTAATAGATTCAGTAGCTTCCTAATCTCCTTTACTGGCATAGCCACCGCGGAACGATTAAATATTGGGAGTGAGGTTGGAATGGAATTGATTAGCATTATGTTGTTCCTGCAATTTAATATAACCTAGCTTTTTCTATAGTGCCTTCGATGCGACTTCCGTTTTAACGAATCCAATTCTTTTTAATAACAATAAGCGAACACTTTTTTGCAAATTTTTGCATATTCACTTTAAGGTCTTTTGAATATCACAAAATATTTTGCAGTTGCAAAATATTTAATGTCTCTCTCGTTATTACGAATAGTATTGTACTGGCAGGACTTGCAGGAAACGGCAACAGTGAGCATAGCTAAAACCATCTAACATAGCGACTTAAACTTTAATTTTTAAAGAATAACCAAACGAATTTACGATTTAAAAACATATTCACTAAGCACTCTCAGTTTGTAATGGGATGCGTCTGCGTCATTAATTTTTTCGTATGACAGCAAAACGGTAAATACTAAGGATGGATATCATAGCGGATAACTATTCTAAGTAATTGCGATAAAATGGATATTTAGCAAAAACAGAAAGGATATTTCCTGAAACACAAAGGGATACATAATTATACGTCACGATCCAATTCTTTCTTCTGATTATCATTCTTGTGATTATGAAATATATTATGAAGTTTTCACCGTTTTTTTTTATTTTGTAGCGTTACCTTCCAAAAAGAGCCCATAAAATATTTGAGGAATGAATTTCCCAAATAAGGAAGAAAATTCCAATTTATCGTTTCTCGGAGGAACGCTCTCCTCAGCGAGTACTACAAAAGGGAATTCCTTAATACAAACGAAGAACTTCATTACGAATTCCGTCTCAACTTTCAAGAATTTTATACAAAATGTCTTATCCTCTCTTCAAAAGAATCGTTCGCTTTTTTTATCGGCAATCAAACGGCTTCTTTTCTATTAAGTTGCTAAAGTCACAGATGGAAAGAGGATTCGATAGACATTGAGTCGCCTATCCACCAACTGAATAAAGAGGAAAGGTTTGATTCCCAGTCATGTCGCTATTTTTCACACTTGTTATTCCTAAAGAAGAATATGCTTGAAATTGTACAGTTCCCTTGTTACGAGAACTTCTTTCTCTCCTCGAGTTTCACTATTCAACTTCAATTTGGCATTTTCATTGTCTTTCCTCTTTAATTACCATAATGTTAATTTTTTACCGTCTTAAATTCTTTCTTACGACTGCATTTAGCTTTGTTAATTATTACGTTTTGATTCTTCTATAAAGTAAATTTATGATTACTTTAAGGAATGTATCCTTTGTCAGTGCAATGGCTCCTCTCCGGTTTCCCCTTGTTGCTCTTCGTTTCCATCATCTAAATGCCCATTTTTGGTCAATGAACGTTTAAAGAATCACCTCAAATCTATATTGCTAAATAAGTATCCATATTTGTAATCGATGTGATCTGGCTTAACTTGGTGGTTCGCCATAGAAAAAGAAATAAAAATACTTTGCAATTTCCGCAAGAGTTTTACTTTCGATCGGTCTAGACGTTCGAAAGTCATCATCACGTCATAGAACATGATCGCGAGAGTCGAAATCAACAAGTGAAATTCTTTAGGAAATCACAAAATATTTTTATTTCTTTCTCAGGTATCCAAATTCTGTATTACATGCATTACATCATACCAAAGATTGGCGAAGAGGCATCCGTTGCATTAATATAATATTGCAATAATAGTATTGCCCATACAAAGCAGAAATCAGCGTGGGCTAATCATTAAGTGAAGAATCTATAGTACTATAAAGAGCCACAAACGAAGAAATTATGAATGCGAGCAACTATTTTCGTGATGTCTAAACTATGGTTTTATAATATACGTGAATGTCATAGCATTTTTCATTACGTTAAACGTATTTTTCCTACACAAAGATTCCAAAGTGCCATAAAATAACAAAATTGTAAACATTGATACAAGTAAAAGAAATATGACGAATTTAATGAGTAATGGCAGTGTATGATCCGTATCACGGTGTAGGATCCGTGCCTCGTACTGACGCTGCACTGAAGGGTTAATATGTCCATCGCTCTAGTCAGTAAAATAATGCGGAGTTCTGTAAATATATAAATATAATTTACATGGGATTTGAAATCAATAGTGAAATTAAGAAATTAAGATTTTAAGAAAGGAAAACGATCTTCAAAAGAATTTTGTTCTACTTCTTATATGTTTACGAGCCTTTGAATGCTTATACTGATTGCTAAGTAATCCCGCCATTTACTTCTAATTGTATTACTTTTGTATTTCTTCTTTTCCCTAACATTGCGGCTTTAATCACTTTCTTTCTCCTCTCAGTTTTTTTTTCTTTCTCCTTTCTTCCTGCCACCGTAGCACTATTTCCAATTTAATGAGTAAATATACTAAAATTGAATATTACTGTACTCAAGCCTCAATTATACAATAACATTTGTTATCGATTGGCATACAGAAACAATTTCAGAGATTAAATAAATTTTAAAGGGTAATTTTATATTGATTTACTAAGGAATCTTAAAGTCGTATAATGGGTGAAAATCATAGTTTACTCACTATGAATCGCTCACGGGGAAAGTATCAGCTTCAAGCGCACTATTCAATTCGGAAGGGCAATCGGGCGAGATGTGGCGCGTGTATGTGTTAAGCATCATTAAAAGTGTAAATGGAATCCTCACGCTGATTAAAACTCGCGAATCACTTGTGCGAGAGAGAGCGGCGCAATTTTTCAAAGAGAGACCTATTTTGAGGCATTGAGAATATGACGGCGTGCAAAAATAACGAAGGGAAGGTGTAGTGCAACGATTTCGGTCACTGCCGCCTTCGAATTTTAAGCACTCTCCCAGTTAAGTGCTATCGAACGCTCTGAGAGGACTTCTGCTATTAGCGAAGAAGTTCGCGAGCAAAAATATAAATGGATGCGTCTAAAAGATGAAAGGAGGAAGTGCTTATACGTGCAAAGGAAACCATTGCGTTCTCTTTATTCAAAACTTCCATTTTGTATTACATTACCATTGGTAATCGATGTTCTTCGAATGTTCGATGGTTTTTATAACTACTGGTTGACCATATTAAAATGACGTTTGAGTTGTGAGTAGATTTTGGAATATTACGTACGAGGCTATTCACTAACCCAGTTAGAAATAAACAACTACTATATTCCTTAAGACGATCATTACGATTTGTATTGAAAGTTGTTTTCGAGACATGTAACTGCATTTCGACAGAAATTTTATCTTCGCTAATGTTATACTTATCATTTCTCAAAAATTTGTATCGTTTGATTTATTAATTAGTGGCATTAACAGTAAAGGTAATATTCAGTTTTCATTCATTGAGTACAGAAAACAAAAAAAACGGATTGTTTCTGAAAAGTAGCCAAAAGAGGTCATTTTTAAGAGAAGATTCATTATGAAGTATTATATTATACTAAAAGTTGTTAGAATTAATGATAGACTATACGAGCATTTGCGGAACAATTTACAGTGACGAATCTCAAGGACTACCGCCAACATGCGACCATTTACGTGTGCTTCTTCTGGATTGAAAAATAATGAATTGACTTATGGTGACTTCTTCAGAAAATCCACAGTCGATGCATTACCACTACAATCCTTACGGCGTGTGGAAGGGGGTGCATGTAGCTTATTATGAATAATTTGTTACAGTGACTATTAATTGTTATCGTCTGAGTCGAGACAACCGGAATTAACGAGATTAAAACTCGATAACCAGAATTCGCAAATTTGCAAACTTAAATATTAAATCCCCGCATATAGTGGATTATTTTTGTGTACCTATTGGTCTCCGGTTCGATCCCAGACGAATGAAAGTTCTTCTATAAGAAGTACACGTAAAGTTCGTTTCAACAATATTCAGGCACTATTTATATTGCAAAATTAAATTCAGAAAAATCATTGCATGAACTAAAGCAAAGTTTCATGAGAAATAACTTTCACATATATTCATATTAATATGGTATATTATAGAAATCGACTCTTAATTATGAATATTTTTATGATATTGATGATTTTCTTATCCGATGACCAGTCCAATCGAACTAAGCTCTGATAAGAGATTTTAGATTTTCTTTCGAACAAATAGGACTACCATATTTAATCACGCTATTTTTCCCGTTGAGAAACAACGGACTCTTCAGCTATCGGTTCATTATATACGATTGTATGCATGCAATACATTGATATATGTACTATATATACATACTTCTGAAAATCTGCATACATGAAAACAAAATGTGTAGTGAATAGAAAACAAATTTTGCGGATTGATGTACTTCTTTTCAACAAATACTGTTTATTCCTTAAATATTATTTCGCACATTATCACCTAAGAAGCCCTTTCGTCCCCTTTTCCTTTAGTACACGTATTTCGACACTTCGATTGTTTTCATGTCATTCTTTCTGAATTTTGCCTCACTTAACTTTGCTTAATGAGAAGGGAATAACGACCACTGAGTCAGCAGACGAAGCGAATCTACTCAATCGATACGAATAGGAATGCTTTACCAATGACGATCGTCGTATTGACGACTTTTCTATGTGCATTGATTCGAATTTAGACCAGTCGAGTTTTCCTTGGGAAGAATCGAAAAGTTACTTCGACCGATAAAATTTGGACGAGGCCGTTGTACCAATGTCGTGGAGATGAGCGCTCTTCACTCCAGTACCTAAGAAAGGGCGTGCCTCGAAACTACACGACTACCGGCTAATATCTTTATTGTCATTTTATTGTATTGCCGGCAAATTATAGCGAACTCAATAATATGTTTCCTAGCTGATAAGAGGGCAATAGGTCAATGCCAGCACGGCTTCCGTAGATGTAGGTCATGAGAGACTCAACCCTTTTTCTCAATGATGCTGTCAAAGTGGCTGATCAGAGTATTAAAACTGACACTATTCCTAGATTTTAAGATTGAATTAGACAGAATCCCACGTTTAATCGATTCAAAAGTTGATGGCGCAATTGACGAAAAAATATAAAATAGATATAATTCTCGGACATCGATTCGCAGCGAATTGCATTGAATAGAATTTCATCCGAGGAAGTATGCATCACATCCAGTGTTCCATAGGGAAGTGTATTGATTCCGATTTTCTCCCTTATCTACACTAACGACCTAGTAGATGATATAACAAACAAGATTAATCGCCGATGATGCTCACATCTACAGGGAACTTGCATCACAAGATGACGACCGTATTTACAGGATGATTTAAGTGTTATTTCAATTTGGTTCAGATGAGCAGTTCAATTTGACTATAAAGAAGTGCATAGCTATGGATTTCACAGGTTCCATTAACGTTTACCGTATTTCATGGTGATATATAAGAATATCTTTTAGAATTCGTTACTCGTCATAGGACTCAGTAGTATTTTTCTCTTCAAAGAGCATATTTGAAGCATAGTAGGAAAATGAGATACATGGATAATCCATTAGAAAACTGAACATCGAGAATAAAGGAAATAGCGTATGTTTTCCTGATTCTAGAATGGCTTTTCTATGGCTGCGCGATATCCGATCCTTACAAACTCTACAATTCAGAGACGGTTTACGTGGGGCAGCTACGTTGTTTTAGGAGATTTCAGAATAGTCAGCATTTTTTCAGTTATGACAGTCCCCAGGATGGGAATTCACCTAAGGGTTCGAGACGGAAGTTATTCGAAATATGTATTAATAAGATGTCGCCTACGAGAGTTGATTTTGTTACTCCAGTAGCAACATTCGCGAGAGAAACCAAAAAGTGTTACAAGGAAACAGTCGCTAGAACTAATAGCTACTTCTGGAGGTTTTTCCAGCGGAGTGTTAGAGATGCTAACACCATCTAGAGTCCGATAGGGATATCGGTGTTTTTACACCTCCTGACACACGACAGTGGTGGCTTGCAGGGTCAGTACATAAATTTTAGTCTTCTCACAACTTCGACCAGAATTTGTTTACTTTAGTAACCTCTAATATGAGAGCAAAATATTAATGCATCCTTCTCGTCATGTATCTACAAAATGTGGACAACCTCAGAGACCATATATATTAAAAATAATTTCGTCTTATAGTTTTAAGAAAGTCCTGTTTTCGATGAAATTGTAACTGATATCTATTCGTGGTTTGTACGCTAAGTTTATCTGTGTTTACATACCGCGCAATTCGGAATAGTGAACTTACAGTAAAAAATAACATAACGAATAGCAATTGATTTACATAATGAACCGTATGAAAGTATCGGGTGGTTTCAGTTTACAATGACGTCATATTTTTAGCTATAAAGAAGGATGAAAAGGTACGTGTCGGCAAGAACGTTCATCTTGTCGATAAAATTGTCAAAATCCGGAGCTGTCGGCGAGGAACATTGTTTATGGTTATTTTTTGCGATTGGTGAGCCCGTTCCATAAAGGAACTTAATGCTTGAGATGGGGATTAGGTCGTGATGAATAGAAGCAATTTATTCTCTGGTCTTTCAGACAGTTTGTGGCACTTGATCCGGCTGAAGCAATTATCAACGGCAAAGGCGATCCCAGATAATTGGTTCCCTTCAAATCGGCAGGTGTTAAAAACAAGCTCCAGATTGTATCGGAAACAGCTGTGGCACACGGAGCTATGGAAATTAATCAATTCCAAAGGCTCAACTTCATTCTACATCAAATCTCTAATGCCGTGATTGGAATCTCCATTACCTACTACTTATTTAATGGAAATGGCAAATGAAACCATTTGCTGCACTCGATTCAGCAAAATATGAAAACTATAATGTTTGGTTATCGATATCGTACAATTTTATCACTGCCTCTCTTAACACTGAAAACTAAAGCAATGGTTTCGTCAGACTGTCTCAAAATGGTCGTCAGAGTATTATACTTCCCTTTTCTTGCACTCAACTGCATTGTGTGAGATATATATGGCTATATTTACTCATCGTGTAAGTCACGGAAATTTACATTCGAATTCTGATTCTCTTTCCTTTCCTTTTCGACTCAGGCATTTTTCATTCATTCATCACTCATAAAAATTTCAAAACAACGAATTACAGAATTGTTTTGATTTAATGAGCGTGCGAGAGCTAAGCGGAGAATTGTCTTTACGCAAACTATTTGAAGTTTTTCTCTTACAGAATCGGAATAATTAAATAAAAAAGTGTTCAATATTTAAGATGTGAAATTAAATTTTAGGAATCTTAACTCACAATAGAGTACGGAACTGAAGAGTATAATTTCTCCTTAATACTGGACACAGACTAAGAAATTTGATGTTAATCGAATATTTGTTTTAAATTCCTTTCATTAAGCATATAATCGATTGCATAAAGCAAGATGCGATAATGATTCCACAATGAACTCTTCAGATTCATATTCCTTAAAGCACATTTTACTCTAAATATCCTATTTTGTGGTAATCCATAACTATAACCAAATATATTGTAAATTATAATCCCTCAGCATGCAATAGTTTCTTAGAATCATCAATTTCAAAATAATTTGCAAGTAAAATAAACCAAACAGCGCTGTCTAATATAATCCTACGATATTTCCCGTGATGAAGATGTAAGAGGTGATTGATTGATTATAGATGATCGGTCAAATGTCCAATGAATCTTTCCCGAAGCATATAAATACAATTAGTCAATCTGTTAAACTGTCAGCGATTTTGATAAAGCTATGACTAAAGCGAAAGACCTTGAGAAAAAGGAATTAGGTCAAACGGAAAGTTGATCGAAATGGACATGTCACGGATATTTCCTAAGGGCTAGATAACGTTACATACGAGACATATCAATTGTGACGTAGGTTGAGGTATAAATAAATCATCTCCACAATTTCCTCAGTTTCTCTATATTTTATTTTAGCGAACAGTTTCACTAGCATGCAATGACCAGACGTATTAGAGAATGGAAATGGAGTAGAATTGTTTTCACGACTACAAATCCCAGAAACATTTCACAATTCAAACATAACTTTTGAAATGTGAGTCCAATTGAAATTTGAGAAATATTTTCTACACCGTTTTTTATTAATATTTAGTTTTAATTCCATGTATTGTTATATATGTTATATAAATTTAGGGTAAACCACTATAAACAATGTATCACTTGGTGCTAGAGAAACTGGATGACAAATTCAACTAGTGAGAAAACCGCATAATAATCTAACTTATGGAATCGACTGGTGGCAAAATGAGTAATTTATTGTTGTAATATTATTATTAGAAGTGGACGTGCCTACTTGCCAATCTCGTAGCTCCTTATATTTATTGTAGCTTATCTCTAATTATTCTTGCAAGTGCTTTGTTTGCTGTTATGAGGATAGAATAAGTAAGCGAGGAATACAGACAAAAGTGATTTCGGATCAAATAGTACAGTTTCCGATGTCAGAGTCCAGGGTTCGAATCCAAAGATTTACCTATTTTCAAAATACGATATTTTCGTTCAAAATTACTCGAATGAATATAAATGTGGTCGAGTCAGTTGAATAGTTATACCAATGTTGGCATTATACGACCCCTTTTTTCCACTTCCGATCCCAGTGTAAATTAAGATAAATAGATGCGAGGACAAATGGGTTTAGGGACTCATTCTTACCGCGAACGATACGCGATAACAATAAGCTAAAGAGGTAACTCGAATGCTTGGTGTTTACACCCCCTGCCACACTCCAAAAGGCTGCTTGCACAGTTTTGATGCAGATATAGAAACATGAATTCTATATTTTAGATGAGAAAAATAGTAAATATTAAGAGTTGCAGAGAAAAATGGAGGACGGGCATCTAAGCTATAAGAAAACATCTTAAATAGAAATAAGGAAACGGCATTATACTAACGAAACGTACCAACCTGCATGTTTTGAGTCACGTGTAAGTTCATAATGTTAAGTATTCTCCTCATATATAAGAGAGAAGCTAAAGAAGATTGTAATTCCCCTTAAATAAGGGACCACAGGTACGTGTGATTAGGAGACGATAAATTCCTTAACCAAGGATCCTTTCACGGCTGCATAGTTGGGATGCAGAATGCTACGTTGAAATCTCAATGTAGAAATTGATTTGCCTTGACATGTTTATTGAGGCGAATTCTAATCACTATCAAATTGATTCCAGTGAAGTGACGCCAGGGAACGCTGGATACTATATTATTTCTCATTACTCCTCAATTAATCTCCACTTCTTGATTTAAAATGACTTATCCAAGCGCCGATAGTTGTGACAGCTCATTCATCTCGAAGAGGGAAACTTCTGCCCCATATCCGCGCAACTTTACCAATAGTCTCCAATCTAAAATTCCGACTCTCAGATATGGCCCACTCCACTAATGCAGGGAACCTTTCGGAAAATTCATTGGAGAAAAGAATTTCCGTGTCTTTCATTATGTTTCGAAAGGGAATGAATGAGAATTGGCGTCTTTTCATTCGATATCTTTGGGACAGAGCGAATGAAATTGGGTTGGATTAATCTGCAGGTTTCGATGATGAAAAATACCGTAATGGAAAATTTCACGGCAACTATTTTTAAATGAATAGTTGTAGGGAAAGACATCGAATTTTCAACGAGAGAAAAAATAATGAATAATTTGTTTTGTTATACGAAAATACGAGGAATACAGAGGATTTTCAACAAGTCAGTAATGCACTTGTTGGTCAAAAACTGCTTCACAGAAATATTCAAACCTTTGCGCGTCATTAGTACAGAGCATCTGTTGAAAAAAACTTCGGCTTTATAGGTTTTAATTCTGATAGATACGTATTAAACGTCAATTTACTCCATGTAGATTATCCCACCTCGAAAGATTAAGCTAAAAAAGTGTATTGTATAAAAAATTGATTATGTAGGCTTTAACCTGGCGGCATGCCATGACAACAGAAGTATGCTGACAAAAATAAATCATTTATACAAAAACACTACAAAAATACAAGTCATACGACCCTGGGTTCGATGCATATTTCAAAGTCAACCTGAAGATGAAGCCATGCATCGAAGCCAGGGTCGTTTGTAATTTTTTGATGTTTTTGTATAAAAAAATTATATTTTCAATTTATACTTTAAATTTAAATATTTAATTTCAATATTTTGTAATTTAAATTTATTTTAAACTTGCTTCCTGTGTGTTGTATATTTTTTCATTAAGTGAGAAATCACGTAAACATTTTCTTTCCCTCCAGGCTTATTGAAAATGTTTTTGGTCACCCCAACAACACTAAGAGGTTTTGCAACTACTCAGAGGTCATATCCGTTACGTGAAAGCTAAGAATTTCGTCGACGCAAGTTTGGAACATCCGATTCGCAAACATCTGCAATAACCGAAGGAAACGCAGCAAATACCCAAGTCGGAGAGTGCAAACTCATCATTCTGAGGCCCGGCCAGTACAGAACTTTGGAGAAACAATGCTTAAACCGTAACTTTTGATCATTAGAAGTGGTTCGCCTAAAGTAATGATCATCAATTCAACTTCGTTATAAGGATCGCGCCACACTTAAGGATATTTGTTCTAAAGACGACTGGGAAGGTCTCGCCGATTTCGTCTTTCCCTCCTTCCCACAATGCACCACCACCTTACGAAGAGCACGTAATTAAGTTGGCAAAGCCATCGGGTCTCCCGGCAGCGACTGCTGGAAACTAGTGGCGGCAATCAAAGGTCAAGGAGGTCGTGCACAATTCTCCTCGGCGAGAGGGTCTTGCAAATGCAAAGGATTCATCAGTTTGGAAAGGTCACATACGAGTCGATTTGTCAGCATCGTAAGTAGTGATGTTGAGTCATAACTCAGAAAACAGCAGCACCAGTCGAAGTTGAATATTGAGCTTTTTAATAAAGATGCTTTCGAAAGAAAATTGACAAAACTAACTTTATTTATACAAATACACAATATAAATAAATTTATTCTTTGTTGGTGCACTTTTGATTTGTTATCAAGAAAACCACCAAGTGAAGACTCACTTATAATTTTGTTAAAGATGTTTGCCTTCGATTTTAGCGGATATATGAATATTTTCTAATTATGTGGAAAATCAAATGAAATATTTGTTTTATTTCAAAGGGAAATGACGGTAATGAGCACTGAACGAGCAGAAACCGGTCGTATTAGTTTCGATTATATGTGAAGGTGTATTTTTAGTAGAATTCAATTTATTTTACATGCAAATATATATTCAGTGTTAAAGAGAAATTCCAAACCGTTAAGCCTATACTCGTTTTGCACATCGGAAAAGGATTCCATCAATAATCAAATATGGTTAACTGAAAATCCAGTAGTAAGTATTAGTGAAATTAATGATATCAAACGATACTTGGTGGAATGACATAGTTAAAATATTTTTAAATGTTTTATGTAAAAATTGTACAAATCCACAAAATTTATAAAAACGTTTACTGGTGTCGGCGTAAGTTTACGGCATCATCAGAACGTCAGAATTAGTTCTGATGTTCTGTTGATCCGAACTGCGTACAGAACGTTTTCATAAATTTTGTGGATTTGTACAAGTGTTGTATTTAATATTTGAAAATATTTTAAGTATTAGCGTATTAACATTAAAAGTTGAACAAACCTTCAACAACTCTGGGGTTCACTAAACTGCTGAAGCGGCGAGCGGGGTGGCTCATAGGATTTACGGGCATTTTAGGTATTTTTAAGCTAAAGGGTACGTCATATAACGGGAATGCACATAGTTCAACTGAATCCGATACACGAATCATTCGAGAAAAGCAACCAAACACCGTCAAGCATACTGTAACATGCGTAAATGACCCACTGTGCGACCCGCGGGCTTCTCCAAACGAAAATAAACTATCGATTGCCATTATTAATTGTAGGAACGTTAAAAAAGTAGCTATTTCAGGATATATCGCCTTCGGGGAAAATGGATGTGGGGTATTTACGGTGGTTAAAATTTTCCTATGGAGTAGTTCGCATTCGTATCCAAACGGTAGCATCGAGAGCGTCTGCTGCACTATTATATAGTAAGTCCAATAAGCCTAATCGAAATGCATGTGCTTTCTACCGACCACCTAACTCTTCACGCCAGGTTTTGCATAGTCTCAACGAAGAAATTAATTTTTATTCGTGAAAAGATATTAACTGCTTAACTTTAATTGGAGGAGATTTCAATCTTCCATATGTCGATGGTCTAATTTACGTAGTTAAGAAAGGAACTCGAGATAGCGAATATTGAAGAACTTTATACATAATGCAATAAGAGCTCGTGACATCACGTAATTAAAAGCCTGCAAGGGAACCAAGCATATTATGCCGTCTTCTTACTAACGCGCTAGAGCGAATATCAAACATTGGTTTGTGATGGACTATCCGATCACAAAGCCGTAGTTATAGATTTTGACGTTAACATGGTAAGGCACAGAAAACGGAAAGACAAAGTATATCATGTGTATATTCGAGAGCTGATTTCGACGAATTTTAAATTAACTCATTTTCCAAAGTACGAAGCGCACGCGATGCGTTTAAATACTCAGGACACTTAATATTTCTTTGTAAGGATAATGCGCAACCTAATGGACAAATCTGTGCCCTCCAAAATTTCAAAACTAACTGTCGAATCGTCTAGTTGTTAAACTAAGCAGACAAAAGCTCCAAAAAAAAACGCGTTTGTGTTCTAAATGAAAAGCCACTGCGAAGCTACCCAACAGAATCAAGTAAAGAGAGAATGTAAAGAAGCAAAATCGGAAACGAAACTATGTGGGATGATCTGCGTCAACTAAAAAAGATTTTATACTAATACTTAGAAAATGACTCAAAAGGTTCTCGGTCATACGTACGTGAGGTCCAATGCAAAGAGCAAAAGGTAGGTTCGTTAAAAGATACTAGCGGTAATGTAATCAACGATGCTAAGGACCAAGCAACTACCTTAAATGATATTTTCGTAACGCATTTATGTTCAACAGTACATTAGGTACCCTATCAGAAATTGATCGGTCTGTAGCGATATAAAAAATCACCTTCAGGGAAGAAGGCATCATTTTTTGATGCAACTTTTGGGACGGATTAAACCTAAAAAACCTCTGGTCCTGAAAATATACCAACTCAGGTATCCGAGGAAGTAGCGGAAAGTGTAGCACTTTATTATGCAAATGAAAAGTTGCCATTATCAACGCAGTAATAATAAATTGGATAAATTCCTTTCTAGATAGAGAACTACTAGTAGTACTGGGAAGTGTTGGCTCCAACCTGGTTAAAGTGACCTCGGGAGGGCACCAGTGTAATCGGACCGTTGCTATTTTTAGAATACATCGACGACCTTAGCAATGACATCGATAGTGTAGTCAGGATATTTGCAGAAGACACGGTAATTTATAGGGACAACAGTGAGTAGAGAGAATAGATTGAACCTGTCGAATAACTTAGACAATTATGAAATGGTGCTATGCTTGGCAACTACACATGCATGTACATAAATGTGCAGAACCTAACTTCTTCGAAACAAAATCTATTATTAATGATTATTTTTACAGCCTTAAAGAAACCTATTAATAATAGCATTGGTGAAATGTCTTGCAGTAACCCTCATAAATAACTGAAGCACATCCGTAATATACTTGGAAAAGCACTTATGAAACCCGGCTCCATTAAGAAAATAGTCGGTTGGAACGATGAAAAAGTTCGCGAGCGATGTTATTTTGCGTTAGTTAGGCCTCACCTTTAGTATGTGTGTAGTGCATGGGCTGAAAAGCATTGTGTTGGAGAATTAGAAAATGGTGTAGCGAAAGGCGATGCGTTTTGTGAAGAATTGCCACGATAAATCAGTGAGCGTTACTCAGATGCTTCACGACGCAGGATGGGATTCTTTAGAAGATAAAAGATTTGAACAAAGGATAAATTCACCAAATAAGTTCAGAGAAAGATGATATAGCCGATATAATTTGTCCACCATTTTACATGGGCCATTGTGATACTGCGAAGAAAATCAGGGAAATATATGCTAGAACGAAATGAATCAAGAATTCATTTTCCCGAGAATGATAAGCGAAAAAAATTGATTACAGAAGTAGAGTTATGGTGCATGCACCCCCTGCAACACGCCGAAAGGCCACTTGCGGGGTACGAGGCAAGGCAAGTTTGTGCTGCGACTCAAGGATGATTATGCATACAGTTTGGTACTGTGAGTACAGTGCTTCCGTCGAACTGTTAGTTGATCCAAAGCGGGTAAGGGGGAGGGGGGAGATCGCCCATCGCGTGGGTGTTTGCCAAAAAAGATTTACATAGGAGGAGCTCATCCTTAACTTTAAAGAAAACTATGTGTAAGATAATGCTGTATATACACGAAAATATAAAATTTAGCAACTAATTGGTGATGAACATGGACCTAAGAAGTCGCTGGTAGTAAGGAGGTGAGATATAATTGCTTCATTTAACATTATGGTATATTAATGGCCAATAATTAACTACAGGATATGTAACAGCGAAGCGATTTTTTCGTAAATACCGAATATTCCTTAAGGAAAATATATTTCCTTAAACTCGTTAGAACCATCATCAGATCGTATGTATATTTTTATTACTTTCACAATATATATTAATGGTAACTTATTTTTGACGTAAATTTCATACATATTGCTATTGATGATGTACTCGTATAAGAGTTGCAGGTGGTAGACTTCTGTACAATTTCGTCGGCGTCTTCTTTTGATGCCTCTTGCCGTCTTGATTTTGATTAGAAAAAGGACGTATCGCCGAAGTCAGCTTATTCAGGCAGAAGTGAAATCTATCTTCCTTGCTATAGGAAGCGGCGAAAGCCTTTGAACCAGTTATGAGAGAATTTGTATATTGTCACTGTAGAAGCTCCAAAAGTCTTGCATATATTTAAAGCGCTTAGAAGTCCTGCAGTCTGACAATGAGTAGCACTTACCTTACTAAACTCTTAACCGATATGATTTTAACTGCATACTTAATAGGATCCAAATATTTACGAATAGAGTTCAATGAAATTGAGGATTCGTACTTATACGTCTAAGTGTAAAAAGCACGATTGTAGATTTCCAAATTATGATAATTAATTCTGCATTTCTCATTATTACAATTGGTGGATTTATTTCCAGTCTCTCGTTATAAATCCGCAGCATATCCACGGTTCACTTTGAAGAAGAAATCTTTCACTTGACACTCGTATAGCAATAGATTCCACATTAGAAAAGAACGTGTATTTGGATCAGAGCCTGTCTTTATGGGACACATTTATGCTTTGATTCAAACTTAGCCACACTAAGCAAAACTTTTAGACGAATTAAACATTAGGTTTCAATTAAAAAAAACGCCAATTTATGAATATTTTTTCATTATCATCATTACGACCTCCCATTAATCGGCGAATTTCTTTCCAAGATAAAGCGCACGCCAAAGCCGAAAAATATGTTTTCCTCGGTTATTTGACGACACCGATTAATCGCATCGCAGTTGGAAGGGAAATGGTTCAAAGGAATGAATGCTTTTAGAAGGAATCGGTGATTTGTTTTCATTTCTTATAACTGACCCACAAAGCTTACATTTTCAAGAAAAATGAAAGACTTGGTCATTTACAAAAATAAACTTATCATAAACTTTCGCCCATCTAAAAAGATTAATAATAAATAATGTTTTCAAATGTATTCTTGAACTACAATTCTTTCCCCATTGAGAAAAGGGCAGGAAAAAGTCTGATACGGCCGAGACTCAAACCCCGATCTTCCACTCAACTCAGACTTTTGTCCGTTTTTCCTTGGGAGTGTTCCTAGCCGCACGTTCAATAGCATTCATCACTTTCACTACTATTATTTTATTACGAAAAAAACGTTGATAATGTCTTATTTAGAGAAACAGCGAAGTTTTCAAGTACAACGGAGAATTATTTTCTGAAGCTCAACTACTGTCTTGCCAACGACTTACATTAATCTTATCCATTATGAGGAATGTTCCAACTTGTAGTTTAGGTTTCATTTCCAAGAATTTTAAACCTTATGGCCCTATTTTATGATGGAAATTTAGAATTGAAAGAAATGTGAAACACTTTCTCTAATCGAATTCTTAGAAGAAAATTTGCGGTGAATTTGGAAGTGGAAGACTTTTGGTTGCAAAAATCTGATAATACTTAAGGAGAAACGGACATGAAAAAAGTCTGACGAAACCCATGGCTGAGGACGATGCCGCTGAGTCGGACGAACTCACGCCCCAATACCTACAAGTATATAATACCTACAGATTCTCCCAAACGGCATAGAGAAATGTTCTGGTGGAATAACTCAATGAATAGAGCAACCGACCGGCAATTGGGAGACCCGGCTTCGTGTCCCTGACTGTTCCGTCAGACTTTTTTCATGTCAGTTTCTCCTTAGGAATTTTCCTAGGTGCACGCTTTCTCGTGCCAAGTCACCTTAACCCTTTTCCTTGTAATCTGATAATAATTCATTCGCTGAAAAATAAGCCTTACATTCATATTTGAGACGACGGAGGATACCACTGATGCTCGATTTGAGGTAATCTGGCAAATTAGATATGGAATTCGGAGTTGCAACTTTTATGTAGGAAATAAACGGATTTCCTCTGATGTTTACAATAAGCCTCATATTAACCTTTTCGCATTGAAATAAACCAAAAACTAATTAGCCCTTCCCTAGACTACAAACTCATTTTGATGGAAGGGCATGAGTGTTTCTATTACCTAGAGAGTTAAACTGGAGGGAACAATGTTCCTGGTATGGGCACCCATGTCAGAATAGACAATAGGAGTCAGACGAAAGGTGGTCTACGCAGCGGCTGTACCTCAGAGAGGCAGCTGCAAAGGCGTCTGTACCCCAGTGGAGCGGCCATTACGAGTGATGGTGTCAAGTAGAAAAACTGTTCAGGAGAGCATGGGGAGACCACCTCGACTACCTATCTCATGAATATGATTTGCCAATATAATGATATTGACAATGGAGTACAAGAGATTCAGCCATCCAGGGAGAATGGCAGGAGCACATGGAAAAGGCCCGGATACGTTACAAACTGATAAAATTTTGGTAAGAAATAGGTTTATAAATAAAAACTCAAAAAGTGTTAAAAACTCAAAAAGTTATCCTTTGACTTAAGTGGACTCGGACCATAATTTGATAATGATCAGAACTGAGTTTCACATTTTTAAAGATCTTTAAGGCAAAAATGGCACCCAAATAGGATTTAGATGACTTTAGGAATGCGAAAGCAAGAGAATCTGTTATTAAGGCTCTAGAGAGTAAGGAAGGGTGGATGAGGAATGCTATGTCATACCATAGATGAAGAATGGGCAAAGGTTAAAAACAGTGTCATCGATAGTGCCCAAAGAACAATAGGGAGGGTCAAGCAAAAAAATTAGGAAACCAAAGATGATGATAAATCATGTAGAAATGATAAATAAAACGAAGAAGAAAATGAACAAGTGTCGACACTGAGCAGAGAAGAAGTGAAAATATTGGAAGATTAATTTCCTATTCAACAAAATACCGGAAAAACCAAAAGCAGAACGAATAAAATGAAAGGACTTCAACCTCCAACCGGCTCGCAAGTATCAATATTGGTACGCGTCCCACAGGTTGAGAAACACTACACTAGTGGATGAAATAATGGAATTTCACTTAATTCTGTAAAGGGAATTTGAAATGAAAAAGAATTGTCAGTTCCACAAAATGTGAGAGTAAAGTGGGTGAATAAACTTTCTTCCGACGGACGTTCGGAGAAAATGTCAATTTTATTAAATCCTTACCTTTTGAAATGATAAATGTTATTCGGATAGATAAAGTGTCTAATTTCACATGAATCCTGCGTCCATGTGTGACATATTTTCAAAGCTATCATCTAAGTGGCTAAAAAATATTCGAGGGGATTAAGAAGAGCCCTTGCGGAAGACGAGATAAATATCTGAATGGAAATATTTCACCATAGCTGACGTGCTAATGGGCGGAGCTAAGTTTTCCCTTAACCTGCGCACTTCTGTTTGGATGAGACCAATAAATGCGTAATTAAAAATCCCGACGGGTTCGCTTAGTAAGGTCGCATTCATGCTAAGCAAGCTCCTTGTCTATGGGCCGGGATGTTTTTCCACCTTCCTTGTGACGAGGGATTAATTGGAGCACGGAAGCTGATTTATTTCCGGATCCGGGCAATTGCTCCAGGACACCGACCGGATGAGTGCTGGGGAAATTAATCTCCATGCCTTAATGAATGACTTTAAGGTCGGAATTGTGACTAATCCTGGGAAAAACTTAGGATGGGTTTGCACTGCGAGATTTCTGCGCTCTACAAAAATACTTGAAATTCGTGAGGGAAAAAGGGGAATCCGGATATCCGCTGAAATACAAAATGCGGAAAAAGGCTCAGAATAGTCAGTCACAGAAATATTATTTCTCTAATTTGTTTCTATCTTTTGAAAGCGTAGAATTAATATCTATCTTTTATCTGAAATTCAGTTCCATCGTGAAGATATGAAAGCGCAAGAAGATACTACGATTTATTGTTTTTTTAAAAGAACATTATCGAAGAAGGATTTGTCAAGCATTTGCAACCCCAGTTGTTTCATTTTTTTCTGTGTTTCAGTATCAGTGTCAACCGTAGAAAGCATACTGCTCAAAAGGAGAATGATTCGGTTCTATTTTCATTTCATTCGATTCTAAGGAGAACCTTCAGTGATAATGTCTCCATAAAATTAATTTCAAACGAGTCCGTATTATCATTTTGAAGGCTATTAATAAACAGTTTAACGCCTCAACATGGGTCTGAGGAATGATAACGCCTCAATTAAGTTACGATTAGAGATGATTTCAAGGGCTAAAATACCGCATCACTATATAACGAGAAAAGGTGTATGTCCAATAGTTAAAATATATTACATATATCCGTATGCAGCATTACATGAATTGATATTAGTAAACACAATATACCACAAGGAATGAAAAGGAATGACATCTTCAAGTACAATAACAAAATAGCGAGTCTTTTGCCATTGTTCACTCTTATCATTCCTTGGGATTTAGCCGCACGGCTTAACCGTGCCAAGTATTTACACCTTTCTTTAATCTTTAAAATACACCTCTTAGGAGTTAACTAAGAATATTTTGCATTTTGTGCCATAATTTAATCTAATTTCATCAGTGGTTTCATTTAACACTTGTTAATCAATTTATAAGAAAGGAGTCTACGAAAAGTCAAAGAAATTAAAATTCTGAATATATTAATAAATTGGTCAAAACAGCGAACTAAAGGGAATAAAACTTTTCCCAACCAATTTGGAGTGTCATCGTTAATCCACCCTAACAGAAATAAATTCGCATATTGAGTTTTTATAGATCCATTTGTTCGAGTTTTCGTGCAATTCTTTTTATTTCGTGAAGAGATATAACAATAATGTTATCCTTTGATAAGTATCGGAAACTGTTGGAAATGATTCTTTTGGATCTTCGTGTGCTATATTTACGTCAGAATTTGCTCCATCCGAAATTGGCATCTTTTTTTAACATCCGAGCAGATTCATACGTATAGATTGCGAAATATACCCTTAAATTAGGAACTAGGAAAGTTAATTGGTTTCTCAGCTGCATGGCATAGTAAAAGATAGGAGTAAGTATTCCTGGCGTTTGAAGTGAGGATGGGATGGGGTTGAGGAAGGAAAAAGGGTTTGCTTAAAAGGCAAGAGAGAGGATAATAGAGGAAGTGGAAGGAAGATAAGAAGATGTTAGGTGGGATCCACGTTGGGTTTCGACATATTTATGCGTCCAAGGTGAAAAGGAGAAAGGGGAAGATTGCCAAAGAATTTCGGAATGAATGCCACTGGAAAATCGTATTGATTGATTACACATTCCTTTGATTCAGAGGTAAAGAAGTTCCAAAAATACTTTTTCTAGCAACCGAGAGATTTCCGGAAATTCCCATTTTCCGAAAAAGACCCTTTTCAATCGTAAACACGAGAGACTTCTCTTTGAAGTCATTTAATCAAAACATTCGACAGTTTCGTGAAATAAAACTCCATCTGAAAGATTACAGTTTTAGGAGTTTGTGTCCACTGTACTACTACTCCATTGGAATATTCTCATTTTCGCACATTTTCCCTAAAATTTAAAAAAAGAGCCTATTTCAAATGTTAAGATGTAAACTTTATAAGGAGCTACATGTTGGACATTCACAGTAGAACAAAAAGATAAAGCACCGGTTTTGCAATCTAACACTATCGAAAGAGAGATTAGGGCTTTTACAATAATCATCGCAATCGGAAATTCAAATGTTTCCAAATATCCCCCATAGCAAAATGAGCTGAAATTTTGCAGCAAATGTTTAATACATTCACAATGTTGGCGAGAACTCCTTTCTGAGAGGGGTATGAACGCCAACTTCATGCAAGATGTATTTATACTTAAAGTGCAAAATGTATCTGCACTCGAGAGCTGTTTTTTAAGGATTTTGTATCTAATTTTTCGATATATGAAGCGCGCGCAATGAGTTTAAATACGAAGGACGCATAGAATTTGTTTCTGAGGGAAATGCGCGACTCTATGGATAAACTATTACCATTTCAACATTCAAAACAAAATAATAACGGTGTGATAAACAGAATAGAAAAGCATTGAGGAAACAGAGTCGTTTGCATTCAAAATTTAAAGTCTATGTGTGGCATCCAAACGATATCAACACGGATCAAGTAAAGAGCGATCATAGACAAGCGAAATTGGAAACAAAACGAACCATGCGATATGCACTTTAGCAATTTAAAATGATATTATGTGAATACTTAGATGAGGACCCTAAAGCGTTTTGGTTATATGTGCGTGAATTTCAAAATGAAAAAGCAAACGGTACGTTCATTAACATATAGTAATGGCAACGTAATTAACGATTCCAAGGGAAAAGCAAACATCTTAGAAGATTTATCCGTAGCGCATTTACGTCCAATACTACATTAGGTACCCTAACATAGTAATAGTACATTGGGTAACTAAAATTCGGGTGCCCACATTTGTAATATATGTGGACGAGCGCTTCAGAAACTCAGATACCTGAAGAGAATAGGTTGGTGAAATGAGAAATTCGGTAGGAGCGAAGAAAAAAGTGATAGATGTTACGTTGCGTTGGTTAGGTCTCACCTAACTCAATATGAATACAATTCACGGAATTCTGCCAAAACGTGTTACATTCGTGAATTAGAAAAAGTACAGCGAAAGGTCATACGTTTCGTAAGAATATCTCTCGACAAATCAATACGCGTTACTCAAACGATTCAGGACGTAGGATGGGAATCTCGAGGCGATGGAGGTTTAAATAAAGACAATATATACAATAAGTTCAGAGAAGGCACATTCTTAAAAGATTTAGCTGAAATTATGCTGTTAAATCCTCCATCACTGCTACTGTTTTCCCTGAGAGAAAAATCAGAAAAATAGATGCCATAACAAGTCGTTTCAAATATTCAATTTTTCCGCGATCGATATGCAAAAGTAATCCATTAGAGAGGTAGAGTCATGGTGCATACACTACCTGCTGCATGCCGAAAGACGGCTTGCATGGTATATGTGCATGATAATATTCAGGTCGTAATGCAGATGCATATTTCGGATTTAATCTCCTTATATATTACTGGTCCGCGAAGAGCCTCACATTACTCTTTACGTTGTCTAGTATATCGTTTATATAAGAAAGAAAACCGGCCCGATAACGCTGTCCTGAGGAACTCTTGAATAACCTTCTACTTCGCCGGTAAAAATGCAATCTATGATCACGAGTTGACATACGCGTATCAGAAATTCTTAATTCCAATGGATGATTTCATCGTCGATTATGTAATTTACGAGTTTCCTTAGTTACTTCGCTTGTGGTACTGAATGTCTATGCAATCCGCCTTTCGGCGTATAGCTGGGGAATTAATTAATCGAATGCATTCCTAAAAGCCAGGAATATGGCGTCTATCCTAAAGCATTCGTCGGCTGCTCGCATTCTAACATTCGCCTCATAACTGCCAACTGGCTCTCTCAGGAGCTCTTTTTACGGAAACCACGTTGACTCCGCGTAACCGCAGCATTATCACCGAGGAAGTTCATGAAGTGACTGTAACATATGTGCTCTAGAGTTTTACGAAAAACAAAATGATAATGTGATTGAAGTTATAATATTCTAAGGAGGGAAATCAGTCTAAAATCGTAAAAATCGTAAAAAAGACTTTCTCTATTTTTTCCTAAAAACTGATCCATACATTTGCCTAAATATTTCGTAAAGAATTCACAAAGAAGGGGTAAAATATCATTTGCAAAAGTAGATACAACGAGGGCGGTAATGCCTTTTTGTTTGGATTTTTTTTTCATCATCGATATACATAAAAAGGCTCCTAATTTACTTGTAATTTAAGATCCACATGAAAAGGTACCTATTAAAGTTCTAACTTACTTATTTCAGATGTACCGCAATTAGAAAATTTAATGAAACGACCGCAACCTTATGTGAAACATATTTCAAAACGCTGATTAAAAATATTTGCCTTTTCGTGAGAATCTGTTGCGGAGCTTCCATTGTCGTCGAGGAGATACAAAAGGGTCGATTTTTTGCCTCTGATCTCGCGAACGAATCACCGAAATTCCATAGTACTGTTCCTAGACATTCGCGTAACCAGTTAGATATGCATGCGTCGAAATCGCTACGGGCCTCAATCTTGGCTGCATACTTAATATTTAAATATTTATGTCGCTGTTCTTCGAATTCTCTGCTGTTACGTAGAAAAGACTTCAAGCGAGATTGTGATAACCTAAGTTTTCTTCGTTCTTTCCAATGAAGGCGAGTTTTCTTCCTTCTTTCCGAAAACTCTGCATTCCTTTCGACTTTAGCAAGAAATTTGTCTCCAGAGTTTTAGCAGTAAAAACAATTACGCCGATAGAAAGAACATAGAGTGGGGCAGAATTTTATACCAATAAATTTTTTGCTTCTTAAATGTGAGAGAAACAAAATCACGGATGTAAACAAAATCACTTTGAATTCCTAATCTTCCTTGAATACAATTTTTCATTTTCATAGATGTTATGATTGTATTCACCCGTTAATAAGTCGAGACGTGTTTCAACAACTTCCCGTTCCACTAAACGCGAGTTCCGCCTACCGACTTACGGCTTACGGAGTGTTTTTAAACATCTAAAGTATATTAAAAATGACAACACAAATTTGAGAGACCTCGATTTCTCACGGAACAATAAGGTGTTATTGACCGTTTTCATGGCCCTGAACGGTTCCATTATTCACTGGAGTGATCCCGGAAAACTTGGCAACTGAAACTTTGTACAAGTACAAATGCGTATTGTAAAGTATTCTCGTGGACATTTCAAAACTAATCCTCGATTTTCAGCAAAACATCTTTTTTCCCATTTATGGCGTTAATTTCGCAGTCAATTATCATTAGGAAATATATTAGCTCTCAGTTGTTTAAAGACGTATGCAGTTCTCCATGCAGTGATAAGTAAAATAACTACTCTCCTGCCAACGGAAATATCCCTCCTGTTTCTAAGTCATTCTAATGCTAGTATTTTAGTATCATTCATATTTGTTGTAGAAAATGCCCATCTCGTCTCTTATATTTCCTGCATTTGATTATCGTTGCCTAGTTTATGATGAATTAATGGGTGATCGAGAACTCAAACTCCTGCTGCATCTTAACTCTTGCGTTAGATTTGTTTTTAACCTTCGTAAAGCTGATCACGTTTCTAACTCTCGTTGCAAATCGTCGTGGCTTACTCCAAATACAAGAAGGAAGTTCATGCTCGGATCGTTTCCTTTCTTGGAGTTTAAAATTCCGAGTCCAGCAACATCTGTGACCTTTATCTCACAAAAGGCAGCCACCTACTAGAGCAACTCGTGGAGGGCCAGATCAGCTAATATATGCTACACCTCGATCAATTATATTTTTTTAATTCCTTCCAGATCGCTGGTTCTCAAGTCTGGGACTCCCCACCTGACTTTATCGAACATTCTAGCTCTGTGAGAGTATAGAAAGAAATATTATTTAATTATCTTTTACCTACATATATTTTAAAAATTGCTCTGTTTTGTATTTCATACTCATGTTTATTTCTCCTTCTGTATTTTATATTGATGTCTATTGCTGCTGAGAAATTTTTGTATTATTTTTGTATTTTTTTCTGCCCCATGGGAAGATCAGAGAGCCAATTAAAAATTATTATTCTTATTATTAATATTCTTATATGATTTCTCATCGTTAAATATCCTCTCACAACTGCTAAATTAAAGATCTCTTTCACGCGAAAGTGAAATAAATGCTGAAACATGATATGTATTACTCGACATGATAACACAAAGTCAGGGATTCCGAGTTTGCTACGGATGGTAGCGATCGGCATTGGAAGGGGCGAGGAGGAGAGGGGAGGGGTAGAGGTGGAAGGGGAGAGGGGAAAAGATGGAAGGGGTGTTCGCGATAAGAGGCGAATCGGAATAGAGAGAGTGCTGATAAAAGAGAGTGTAGAGAGAGTGCTTTTGAGAACTTAAAGGTGAGCTGCAGCCAGAGCAGTTGAAGCAACAACAGACCTGCTTCGAGGAAACTCACGACCAGTCTTTATGTGTTTCGTACAGTTTTGTTGTTATAATATATATCACATCAGTATCCTTGAAATCGCCCGAATACTTTGTACTTTAAAAATGCATAGAGAAGTAGATGATTTAAAATTGATAGGAAATAGGTGAATGAAATTTATACTGCTGCAATGCAATTTACCGCTACAATTGATAGTCTTGTCATGTATATTTCATCGACTTATCGTGTATAGATAATGAATCGGTCGGAGGCTTTAAAATCGAGAGAGTTGAGAGACCAGGGGCAATTTTCTGTAGAAAAAGCATCCCCATACTGGAAAACATCATAAAAGAAGAAAAGGAAGAAAAACTGGCGAAAACTACGAATGGGATCAAACAGTAAATCAAAATTTCAAGGAAAGTATATGAATAATTTGTATATAAATAGAAAAATTCGTATATTTAATCAATAATACTGACTTTCTAACAGCCACTTTGGGAACACATGCTGTTCGTTCAATTCCTTCCAAACGCATCCGTATTATACGTACATCGATACCAAATGAAGAAAATCAACCTTCAGCCATTTAATCTATTTCGAAAATCCGGCTCCTAAGTCATTACCAAACTGCAATTCGAAAAATGCGACTTATGACTTACGACTTACGCGACAAAAATTATGCGAAAATAATGGAGTAAAACGACAATGCAACTCAAAAGATATGCAATTTAGAAAAAAAGGATGATTGGCTTACCTTTGATACCTAGTTTACCTGAAACCTTACGAAGATGATAGATCCAAATAAATAACGATACGAACGAAACAAAAATATCCTATTAACAGGGGAATGTATTCTTTGCGATTTAAAATCCGCGTGATTCGCCAACAAATGTCAGAAGTGTCGCTCCCCATCAATAAAAGGAATTTATTCTTTCGCTTTTCTGCCCCTTGCGCTGACATTTCCTCTCTTCTCTTTTACTTTGCACTTTTATGTATTCGATATTTGAACTAATGCATATTCTGTTTTTCTACAGTTTCCGATCGCCGCCATATCTCAAATTATTATATATTTTTATATATACTGACTATTTATATCTGAAGGACACATTCATTAGCAATTAAATTGCGCTCCATTTTGTTACGTTTTATGGAAACAAAGCATCAATATTAATATATTTTATAGATCACATGAATTGCTTCCACACTAATTTGCTTAACTATTCCTTTTCAATGCAATAGAAAGTCATTTGTTTTCGGTTAATTCAAATTCATGATAAAAATAAGGAGGGTTTAGCTACCATATCTTGGTGAATGCAATTCCTTCATTTTTTTCTTGGTGAAGGATGAGGGGAATCGTTTATTTCATTTACTATTATCTTATTCGTGGTTGTGATGATGTGGAAGTTACTAAGATATGAGAGAATCTGAATAATGGAATTACTTAAGGTTCCTCCTTGTGAAATGCTACAAATTATTATTTGTAGATTCACCGCTTTACGCGCGCGGAATTGTTCTGCTTGCAGTATCTTGGCTCACCAAGGGTATTGTAGCTTACTATCTCAATCCTCATCTGCGTCCTCCATGTTACATAGACCGTTCTTATACTGAGAGAAAAATCACAGAAATGGATGCTAAACTTCTCGTATCAAGAATTCACTTTTCCCGCGAACTATACACGAAAGTGATCAATTAGGGAGGTAGAGTTATGATGCATGCACCCCCTTCCACACGCCCAGAGGCGGATTGCAGGGTATAAATGTAGATGGTGCATGGTGGCCTCATTCCCCACTCTTAGGTAGCGTAGGTAACGTAAGAGGGGATGATTTCAAACCGTCCTTCTGGATGAATGTAAAAAAGTGGAACACTGTGTAAATGATAGTAGATGCTACTTCCAGCATTTAACACTTCTCATAAAAGTTCTAGGAGAAAATATGTAAATTTCGTTTGCTTTACAATATTCGTTTTAGATAGGTATCATAAAAGGAACTGAAGCAGATTGATTTATTCCATTACTTCCACCTGTACTTAATTACTTAGAGTTTCTGAATTTTCAAAGGAATAACTGAGACCTGTCCTAAGAGATAAGAGGCTCTTACTACCTTTCTGACCTTATTACTCAAAGAAATCTCTCTACATTACTTCTCTTTTATATATAATGTGCTCATCTATTTTTAAAGCTTAAGTAGAATAGCGAGCTTGAGATCCTTGCTATTATTTCCTTTTCTCCGGCTGCTCTCCGCCAATTCAAAATTAAGTTATCTCAGTTTTCTGTTGAAGCTTTCACTTCGGATTAGTTAAGCGTGCCATTCTTCTGAAATAATTTTCTGCTTCAATTTCATTTTATTTTCTTCGACGTTTTTCCATTTACTTTCATTTTATCAGTAAGGTTTCCAGGAGAGTATCTCCCTTTGGCAATTTCCCTAAAAAAGCGATAACTTTCACATTTCTCTCTTTAAATAAAGTTTTATCCATGCTATCGTTCATTTTTTTAAATACTCTGGTACTCAAAGAATTCTACCTTCACATCCAGCATTTCCATCTATTCATCTGACATTTAGACTGTATACCGTTGGTGATGAATCGTGATGTTCTGAAGCAACCGTTCACTACATAACTAGGATTTAAAAACAGCACATTTAAAATGCAGCATTTTCACGTCTGAAAATTGACCATGGAAATACTTTTTCTTTTACATTCTACATTCACTCCGAGATTAACTAAATCGTCGTACAGGGCTTCAGATACAGGTACAGAGACGTCGTGCAGGGAGAGCATATGAAAAATTAAGGCCGGATCGAATTTCATAAATACTTTTAAACAAGGGCCTCCGGGTAGCCAAGTGGGTAACTCGTTCGACTTCGGTGAAAATGGTTCCGGGCTCGATTACCAGTGGGGTCCCAGAGCAAAATGCCCTTACCTGTTGAAACAAATAGTAGAAAAGGTAAAATTACTACTTCTTTTTTAGGATATATGATTTTGCAGGCAAATATATAAACTATCAGGTGAAACATAGAGATAAACTTTAAAGCCGTTGGTGATAAGTAGTACACGACAGAAATCTTTTCTCCTGGATGCGTCCTTAATACGGTTTATAGATACTTTGTGGTGTCGATACCTTGAGAAGTTTCAATCAATTTCCAAGGAAGAGAGGATTGAAATGTTAGTTGGACGTTGTCAGCCAACTGATCTGCTATCGATTGGGCTTTCTTTTGTCTACGTCTATGGAAGTGTCCCGTATGTGTATGGAAGCTCCTTTCGGCGTATGGCAGGGGGTTCATGTATCATGACGCTATTTCCCCAGTCGAATTCTTTCGCGTATAGTTCGCGAAAATAATGAATTCTTGAATCGATTGGTTTTAGCATCTACTTCTCTGATCTTTCTCGCTGGATCGGAACGGTTTGTGTAACAGGGTGAACGCCTTATATCAGCTTCATCATTTTTGACCGTGCTTTCTCTAAATTTATCAAGAAAATTAATCTGTTGCATAAATCTTCTAAAGATTCCTATCTTACCTCATGAAGCATCTGAGTGACGCTCACTTATTTATCGTTACAAATCTTTACAAAACGTATCACCTTTCACTGCACCTTTTCTAATTCTCGAATACAACACTTATCGGCAGGGACCCATACACTTCACGCATAGATTTGGCATCCGTTTAGGGTAGTGAAAGATACAAAAAGGATCGCAATATGTTAAAATTCCAACGACAGAATTCATTTGCTCTTCTCCACCGCCCAAAAGCTAACGGCAACCACACCTACATAAAGAGCTTGGGTTTGCTCATTGAAATACCCAGTTTCTGAATGTATCATTTAATAACATAATGCCTCATCTTTCTTTAAATTAATTTACAAAACCTCCGACCTAACCAAATGCGCGATCTGTTTCAACAGAAGATTGTACGGTTTCCATTTAATGAATTTAACAGACGTCGATACACGATATTTGATCGGTAATTCAAGATTTAAATTGCTTTCCGTGTATTTAGAATACTTATCTCCTAGTAATTGAAGGACGTCCTTTAGTCCTACTCATTTCACAATTCGTTTCCTCTTTCCGGGGATTCGTAAATCCCTTTTGTTTCTCTTTCCTACTCCTTTTGTCGAACTTCTTCAAGTTTATCTTCATCAAACACCAATTCAAGCTCCCTTTTGGGTTAAGAATTGATGAAGTGATCTAAATCTACGTAAATACGAGTACTATGCAATCCACCTTTCTGCGTGTGGCAGGGGGTGTAAACACCATGCGTACGAGTAACCTATTTGGCTTATTGTTGTCTCGTATCGTTCGGTGGTCGAATGAGTCCCTAAAACGACTTGTCCTCGCATACATTTCTCTTATTATACACTCAGTATCGAATCGGCCGAAATTATGCCAGCGCCATATAAATATAATACTACTATAACTACTTATACTAATTCTTATCTCACTTTATGGCACAAGTTTTAAAAGGAAAAGCTATGCTTAAAAGGGACTTTGGGGAATTTATCAACAAAAAGTGTTATCATTTAAGATATGCACAATTTCATCTCTTAAAATGGCAGCCGAAGGAAATCAAAATCCTAGCCATTTTTTGGGTAGGGAAATATGATTCCAAAATATATGTTTATCAAAAATACGAAACTCGTAAACGGTGTAACACAGTGCGTGCTTTCGAAGTGTTTCTTAAAGTTACTTTCAAGGTACCAACTTCAGTTTTCAGCCTTCACAAGAAAAGTATTACATAATATTTTACAAAATAGATGCTCCTTATTTGTTAACGACAGTATTCGGAATGTATTACATTAGATTTATGACGCAATTTTCCCATTTAGGCGTGAATATGTTATGTAAATTTATTTTTTAACATTTGAAAACGCGCACTCTTATAGAGAGATGAGCGGACGGGAAATATTTCGTAAACAGATACACGGAGTTAATTTTGCGGAAGATCGAGAAATCATAAATTACCATGAATGCCAATTCAGTGGTGCCATGAAAGTAGGTTAATGAGAGCAAGCCGACGATTTTACGGAGAAACTTGTTGCTTAACGCCAGAAATTATACTTCGTCAGTAACATATGTAACACCATAATTAAGGCCAGAGGGCTTAATATTCTTCATACTTACAAAACATGACTAATAATTTGTTTTTTAGGAATTTAAAATATATGGAATATGACCTAATATGTATAATTTTCTTCTAATATCTAAATATACGAGAAATAAATGCATATAGAAAAAGCAACATTAAGTCTTCAAATGAAAACTTGAAAATGCAGCTCACAGTTTGAGGAAGAAGGGAGACCGAGGGGGGATTGAATGGGGATTGAGGGGGGATAAGAGGTAAGGAGAGTTGAGGAGGACCCAAGGGAAGAGAGGCAGAGTTTGACAGAATTAAGGAGACAAATACTCCCCAAAGTAGAAGATAAGGAGCATTCGATGAGCTCAATTCTCAAGAGAATCACTTCTCAGACTGTTACAAAACAGTTTTTGAAATCCGAAGAGGTCTTTTAATAAATCTACGTACCTTTCACACAAATTACAGTATTGTCTGATAAATTCACCAAGAAAGAGTCGTGCCATATTGAAACGTGCTTAACGTAAAGGTTTTCGATAATATGAAAAATGTGAACGAGTACGGATTACTAACACATAAAACTAAAACTAATATATATCAATATATAATGGCATTAAATAGTCATTGCTTTTCAGATATATAATGATGTATGCCTACAGTAGTTTTGCAAGCAGAAACAAAATGTCATATTTAATTTTTTCGTTATGTTTTTAGTTTTTGCATAATTAGCTGTCCTATATATAGGACGCCGGGCGTTTGACCCATACAATGCTTCCCAGTACACGTAAATACACATTCAATGAAATAAACCATTATTTTCACATGAATGGTACAAATTTGTTCTTTGGTACTTGTAAACAAGAATATAAACATAAATATGTGATATAAAGGCAGTATTGTCTTTAATTCCACGTTTCACAATTTATATTAACAATATAATTGAGCGGCAATTTCTAGGTATTGCTCCCAAGAGTCATAATATTTGATAGGTTTTTTTTAAGTTCGCTTATATATATTACATTTGGTAACTACTGCTTACAAATAATATTTATTGACTGTCATATGTAATTAATTACATGCCTGACCTAATTCTTATGATACAAAGGAAAGCACTTCATGCACAAGGTGACATTACACTTTTTGCAGTATGTTAAAGGCTTGCTAGAACAAGATTTGTATTGGCATCGCCGCTGTTTGTCTCTTTTTTCAATCATGTGTTCTTTTCCATCATATCTAATGTAATCTGAATTGGTCGCTCTTGATGTTGAAAGAAAACTGAATGGCCTCCCGCGCTGCACTCTTTTACCATATCCTAATTTTAGATAAGGTACGGTTATCGCTCTTCTGAAATCTTTAGACTGTTTACCATGAATATCGTGGTACAACAAATAAGCATGGTTAACTTATATCTTATATGTTGTAGGTCTAGCTATTTGTAAGCCAAGGGTGATTGTATAATAGGATGAGCTTTGGAAATATTTAAAGGGGTAATTAGATAGTTGCTTAATTATTATCTCATGAATCATATAAATCTAGGTTGAGCTATATGTAAGGTGAGGGTGTGTATATAATAGGCTGAGCTTTGTAAATATATTTAAGGGGCACTTAGATTGTTGATTAATTATTATCTCATAATGTATATAAATTATAAAGGAATAACAAGTGTGAAAAATAGCGACACGACTGGGACTCGAACCCAGGTCTCCCACTTTCCGGGCACAAAGCATTCCCCTAACAGTGTGAGAGAGACGTGGCACGGTAGTTCAGTGGTTAGAATACCTGCCCGGAAAGTGGGAGACCTGTGTTCGAGTCCCAGTCGTGTCGCTATTTTTCACACTTGTTATTCCTTTGGGATTTTCGTAGGTTTTACAACCTACTAAGTTACCTTCCTTTCCTTTATCCTTGATAAATTATGTTGAGCTATATGTAAGCTGAGGGTGTTTATATAATAGGCTGAGCTTTGGAAATATATTTAAGGGGCTACTTAGATTGTTGATTAATTTCTAACTGATAAAGAATATAAGATTGGGTCTAGATATTTGTAAGCTTAGTGCGTTTATATAATAGGCTGAGCTTTGGAAATATATT
>KZ308731.1:1639589-1658120 GCA_000376725.2 Ladona fulva
ATGAAACTTGAGAAATAACAGCGTGAAATGGATATTTCACTCTTATACTGTCAAGCAATATGCATATGACCGGTATCTTTCATTTTCAGAAATTTTTATAATTTTTTTTTACATTGTAGCTTCAGCGCATTAAAGAAGCCGATTTTCACAGACTTATAAAAGTAGTTCTGCTGAAGCTCTGAAGCAAATTTTAATGTTAATATCCTCGTCAGTCCCGGTGTAACAATTTGGGATCATTTTATCACATTCCCGTGAATAACAAGTGAGATATCGCGCAAAAAAGTGAGTGTCCTATAAATAGGACGCTGGGCGCTAACGGGTTAACGTAAAGGTTTTCGATGATATGAAAAATGTGAACGAGTACGGATTACTAACACGTAAAACTAAAACTAAAATATATCAATATATAATGGCATTAAATAGTCATTGCTTTTCAGATTTATAATGATGTATGCTTTCAATGTTTAATTTCTCCACCATTCCAAATCAATTGGTGTCATTGGCAGGTATCGCATAAAACTTCTCTTCAAACCGCAACAGGATAATGGTACATTGTGCCTTCGAACACGTAGGTAATTTCATTGGTTATCATCTAAAAACTTGCATTTTACTCAATCTGTTGTACACTTATGTTTATTATTTATGATCTAAATTACCAGACTAACTTTTGACTGTTCCTAAAGTTGTAGAATTGGGTATTTTGCTACATGAAATACATAAAAAGCCAAATCTGTCTGTCCCCCTCTCTATTTCAGAAACGGCTTCATTAAGAATTATGAGAAAAACCACATTGTGTTTTAAGAGGTTGAAAGGCCCAGGAAAACTATTCTCATCACTTAGAATGCTAGGGTTCGAACCAGGTGCCCATGATACGTTTTCATTGGAAATACTAGTGAAGTTCGTTATCATGTCTTGAAGACTTTGTTTTTTTGGAAAATTATATTCGAAATAATGGTCCTACGAAATCTAGACAGTAGACAAAAGATTTTGATAAAAGAATAGGAAAATTTTTAAAATGGTGGTGGGTATAAACAACCCATCACTTGATAATTAATGCAACTACATATTAAATTTGAACTCATGCATTATTCCATAAGAAAACATGGAGATTCTAGGTCGATACAAAATTAATGGTAGGAATTAATAACAGTTTTCAAATAGAAGGAGCAATTTTTAGAGCGTCCAGATTTTTTTCCCTTACTCCAGAAAGTTTTTGTGAATAACATGTGAATACGGCTTAAGGAGTATTTTCCAGTTATTCGGAAACAGCCGTCTCTCCGGATTCCTGCACTTCTAGAATTTGCAAAGTACGATGCACAAATCGCAGGGACAAAAAAACGGCCACGTATGAGTGTTTCCTTATCAACCCGCTTTTCCAAGCTGCATTTTCTATATTGTTTTAATATCTTCAAAATGATGAAAAAATATTATGTTGAGAAAATAGATGAATTTTTGGAGACGAACGGATTTTTAACGGAAACGGGATTTTTTAAATCTGAGTTTTTGTAATTCTCACGTACTCTGTAATGTTCAACGAAAACAAGTACGTAATTTTTCGGAATACTGCTAATTTTCTAAGTCTTTCATGATTATTATTTATAAAATTTTAAGCCATGAATAGGATGCGTATTCAGTTACGACAGACTTACAATTTAATCTACATTTAATTGTGCTTCGCGGGGGCTTTATCAAATCTGTTTATGGATGCAGAACACAATTGCTATCTTACAAGAATAAGCTTGGAATTTAAAAGGGAAATTAACCCTCGCGCCGACGTTGCTGTCTTGGAGACTCATTTTCCGATGACTGATGACGAAAGGTCGTAAGGAATGGAGCGATCAAGGAGGAAGTGGCGCAAAATTTGAAAAGTAGGGAATTGGTCAATTGCAGGAGTGGATTACGATGCCACCGACCGCAATTCCGGTAACCGACGATATCCATACACATTGTACATAAGGAATGCACCTTTCCAGCAGGGAATCTGTTAGGAACTCAGCTTTCAGAGAATTTGGTGGAATGCATTTGCTGGCGACTTAAAAAGAGCGACGTCATACTAAAAAATTGGCTACATTTTACCAACTTAAAGTGCCTGTATTATGGGAGAAGAAAATTGCTATCAATTTTCTATACTTTTAATAATTTGCCGCGCCTTTATGGGTTGGGAAAACTTTTCATGATCTGATGATTTTCATCTAAAATATTCCGTAAGATTGAGTTAGAGAACGTAATACTGTGACATCTGCTACTTGAGATGATAAAGACCAGATGTCTATGTAAGTACCCTGCAAGCCGCCTTTCGGCGTGTGGCAGGGGGTGCATGCAGCATGACTCTATTTCGCTAATTGATAACTTTCGCGTATCGTTCGCGGAAAAATGAATTCTTCAATCCATTCATTCTAGCATCTATTTCTCTAATCTTTCTCGCAGTATCGAAACTGCCTATGTAGCATGGTGGACGCATTATATCTGCTACGTCATCTCTGAACGTGCTTTCTCCAAATTTCTCCAGTAAATTAATCTTTTGCATAAATCTTCTAAAGATTCCCATCTTACCTCCTGAAGCATCTGAGTGACACTCACTTATTTATCGTAGCAAATCTTCACAAAACATATCGCCTTTCGCTGCACCTTTTCTAATTCTCGAATACAACACTTATTGGAAGGGTCTCATACACTACACGCATACTCAAGATGAGGTCTAACTAACTTACGAGTAAAATTACATAAGTCAAGAACTTTTTCGTTGCTCCGACCGACTATTCTCTTAACGAAGCCGATTGCTTTTCCGCATATGTTATGGATGTGGGTACTCCATGTTGAGTTATTTGTGAGAGTTACTCCAAGATATTTCATCGATTCTAAAAACAACCAACAGACTGCAAGCGTCGCGTTTTTAATACTCATGATACTGTTTTATTTTGTTAATAGAGCTTAAGCTTTATCACTGCAAATGTTGATGTCTTTATTCGTAGATAAACCAAACTAAGTTTAGATATATTGCTCATCTCGCAGAATTGCCCAAATGACGTTAGTTGAAAAGACAAACGGATGTGAGGATATCCTTACAAGGCCTCTAACCCAGATTTTCTGAGTAGCCCCTCAGCTATATCTTATGATACAGTGCTCTAGTAGCGTAGTATTCACCTGTTATGTGATAGAAATTTAACAAAGATGAACTTGTAAATAATTACCAACTATGGACGTAGTTTTGTGAGAGTGTATAGTAAATCGGAAACCATGTAACGGGTTAGAATTATTGTTAAGATTGTGTAGTTCTTAATTAATTAGAATTGATTTAAAACGTTAACATATCGTAAAATGCCATTCACATTCTATAATTTTAACGGAGAACTTTTATAATATCTCCCAAGGGTGCTCGTATTAGATTCGAGTGTTAAATAAGTAAAATAGCAATTAATAATTGTTGGACAGCAATGCGAAAATTCATATTTACCATGGAAATGTTCCTCTCGGACGTGGCACAAGCAATGAAAAGTAAGCTATACTCAAGTAACCATAGAAAATTACGTATGAAAGTGACTGCAAGTGGTATACGATTTAAACGGATGATCGCACACTGCAATGGAGGGAGTGTGAATCGTGAATTGGCTTTTGAATTGCGCGTTTTGATGGAATTCCCGTCTACGATATTGTTATTTATTTACAGTCATAGTAATGGCAAAGTCGCTTCGGGAGTCGATAGTCTCGCAGTGCCAGGGGCGTAAATTGGCGTAAGCTTCCGATGGCACTCTCCGGAGATGGCTGAAACCACTCTTGACACGATTTGGCCGAATCGCGCGCTGATGGCTGCCCTCTCTCGGAAGGACGCGTGAACTATGGAAACGGCGTCTCCACGGAGAAAGTTTGGGAAAGTAATGGGAACGGCGCTGGTATTTATGTGGAGACGCGCTTCTAGAAGAGGGATTGTAACCGGGCGGGTGAATTGCGGGTCGATGCTACCAAGTGGCCACTTTGCCTGTGAACGAAAAATACTGAGGATGTGGATGTTGGCACGAGGCCTCTTCTACGCAATTACTCCAGCGGATACACCTTCGACCTCTTTTTCGCTTCCAAACGTCTGCAATACGTGTTTTTAAGAGACTCTTCGCTCGCGCATCTTCTTTTGTTATCTCCGCTTCGAATCAATGATGTGATTCATTGCGAATGCAAAATCTGTTGATGCCAGAATAGAGCGAGTTTCGATTGATTTCCTTCTTATTTACTCGTATTTCGGAGTATTAAGCGCGAGGCCTTTGTAATGAATACCAAAAGAGACAGTTGGTGACTCGATTTAAGCGAAGGAAAAATACAAAAATAAATATTTTCATTTAAAGGAACAGATTTACGTAAAATTGGGTATAAGAAAGATTTTTTCCATGTTATTTTCTTTCGATTTCAGCAACTGATTAGAAAAAGACACTAAAGTTTGTAACAATTATCGTCAGGCAACATACAATCATCCATACCCTAGCCAAGATTTGGTCCGGGATCTCAGAGTTGATATGCCGATGCCATCACTGACGCCGGGAAATATATTAGGAAGAAAAGTCTCGTGATACCACAAAATATGAGACAGAGTTGGTAGGAATTTGACGGTACTGTCTAAATTAAGAAGCCAAGTTTAAATTTCAGAAACTTGCAGTTTAAGGTTGTGTTTTAATTTTACTGGAAAATTCTTATCGTATTGTTATTTTTAAGGTAATTTTAATGTATTTTACTCACGTTGTGCATTCTTCGCTCCCACTATCAGGGATTTAATCACCTGAGGGATAATATAACAGTGACAAGTTTTCTCTGATCACAGAGAAATCGACTTTTAAGAATCCTTGGCAAGAGCTGACTTGTTACAAATCTTTCTTCGGTAGTGCACGGCCAAATTCTGGCCTTGCTAAAGCTGAAGAAAAAATCAATCGTGACTGTTCGATCGGTTAGATAAAAATAAAAGATCAATCGTCGAATGATATTAAGAGTATCGATCACGTACGAGTTGCTCATTGACAATCATCAAGAATAAATATCAAAAGCAACAACTATAAAAATCATGGATCTAATCTTCATGTGGAACCGTGACATATCTCAATACCTCATGAGCTACGACTTTTCTCCTTTCGCTCGCCACGTTGGAAATTAAGAACCGTTAAATAAACGATCGCGGTAACACTTCGTAAACTGAGTCTTCATATTTTCCAAATCGCTATCTCCCTCGTCATTTTCTCTTTATTCCGAAACAGTGTCCTGCATTCTTCATTGTACGTATGCACCTTTGCCGCGGTGTCTCCGATACTTTTTTAACACATTCGCCGTTTTCCTTGTAACTAATTCAGCCCATTACATCCTCATTGCCTCCTAACGGATTCCAAACTCACTATCCCAATTCGCCTCCTACGTTTCATTCCTCACCAAAGTAACACTCATATTTTACTATAATACCTGCGATAGACGGCTGGACAAGTGGCGTCAATAATATTTCAAAATAAGTACAAATGGTTATTTATGACTATTCAACAGCGTTCTTTTAAGCTACTATAAATGGAAGGAAAGATTTTTATGTGCTGTACTCTTTATTAATACACGTAAGGATTTTGAAGTAATATTAGAGAATGTACATACTTTTGTATTGGTTGCAGTCTAAAAAGTAAATTAGTAGTAATTTTAAAAGTGCTTCAACAGCTAATGATATTTTCGTACAAGAGCCCCTGAATCCTGAGCCACTTTGAAAGTCGAACCTGTTACCCAAATCGCTATTCAGATTCCCATATTTAATTCATAGCAGTTTAAATTGTAAATAGTGAAGTGCATTTTGTAAACTATTGTAGCTAATGGACTTATGTTCGACAGTTTGAAATTTTTAATTTTAGAATATCTTAATATTTTCGAGTTGTTGAATGAAAGATAATACAAAGTCGCCACCTGACCCAGAGACGAAATCGTATAGTAATTAAATTAAAATATTGAATTTCGTCTCAAAGGAAAGTGATACTCGGAGGCTCATTATGCACTTATTCTTTCTACACAAGTGAAACATCAGGCAAGCATTAGGGAAAATGTATTTCTGAGGCCCCTGTCAGCCTCCTCTGGCACCTATCTCTAGAATAGAATGCAAATGTTGGTTGGACTTACTTATAAACGATCTGATATTATTTATTCTAGAATATCTCTAACATTTTCAAACGAAATAATTGCCCAATTGCTTATAACATGAACATCTGTTGAATAATACGTTTTTTAATAACGACCCCCACTTCCAAGCATTTTCCTTTTTTGTTTTAGTAATACGAGATTAGCGGCTTTGAGTCATACGTCTTCATATACGATTATTACTTGTGCTTCTTCGACTTTGCTGAGAGTCATTCAAACAAGTTTAAATGTTGAACTAATAAGGTACAATCAAACAAAATTCCTCCTTGAATTTTTTCTTTAAATTGAAGATGGAAATCTCTTCTTCCGATTACTTTTTTTGCATTTGACCCTTTCAGAGTATAAAATTTTCCAGAAATTTTTACTTGTGCTTACTTTCTACTGAGAGATCCAGAGCAATAAGTTTTTTAATAAGATTTTGGATGGATGGTAAAGTAAAGAAGATAATCTGAAGATATTAAGGAGAGAGCAACGGAAAGTTCACTATCTCTTTTCCGATGTACTTTGCTGACAATTCTCAGTTACAGTTGAACTCGGTCTACAAGTTATTTCTCTCGTATTTACCATGCTTTTCTAAGATAACATAGAAGCATGTAAATGCCACTTAATGCTCGCGGAATCAAGTGTTTGTGTCCCAACTGGAAATTTATCTCTTTATCTTTTCCACGTCGACATTTCTTTGTTATTTTCATATGAAATGTACGTAAACCAGAAGAGTCATGTTTCCCAGATTATTTTGTCTCGAATCCCGGTAGAAACGCAATCAGGGGCCATTTACATGAGGACATTTCACCAGAGATAGGTTTAGTAAGGAATTTAAAACTTTTTTTACTTTATTTCACTTTTAAAAGATTTTATCTTTAGTATTTTACAACAGTATCTATTAGAAACATTACAGTCGCTAAAGATGAAGCGTTTAAAGGAAGAGTTTGCTGCCGAGTGTTGGAAGAATGTGAATCTCATCCAACGTATTATTTGTTTATATATCGTATATACGTATATACGTAACGTGAATCTCATCCAACGAATTCGTATTATTTCTAGGAACATGTAAATACTACAATATCTATGAGATCTAAAAGGGATTGAGGCAGATAATATGTCGATATATAGTTGGAAATATGTCAATTTCCCCTCACAAGCGGAATATGAATGCTGAAAGAAGATGAATGCTACACAGGAAAAAATCTTTTATTTTACTGTTTCCGTTGGACCATGATTCCAGAAAAAGCTTAAAATTTCGAGTAAAGACCGCTGTTACTCGGTATAGTGAAACTGTTATCAAACCAAGTCCATTGTGTGCAAAGATAACAATCTGGTGTTTCGTAGGTTACAAATTTCTTATCATCGACCCACATTTACGAATGAACATCCGCGAGCAATTCCATACAAGGCAGAAGATGCACGAGCATCGCATAGCTTTTACGTATGGGGATCAACTGATCTTGATGTTCCAGAATGTAAATTTAACAATTTTAACCGATCTAAACGAGAATTTATTGCACTCTTAACTTTGAAAGGATTCGAAGTTTTACTGTTGGATTTGAGGTTAATCAAAAATAAGAACGCTGACAGTCAAGTAATTGCAAACAGGACACGCACTAGTCTAGGAAAGGGTCCGCTGAGCCAACACGGCCGATAAACTGATTCAAGGGAGCGAAAAATACTGAATATACCCTCAAACTGCAGTAAATGTATTTTCTTTGAATGCGTACGATATAGAGAAGAATCCCCGCACCTGAGAGGAACGCTGCGCGGGTCACTTTTTCTCAAGTCTTCCTATTTCAGAGATGCATTAAGAGCACTCTTGCCACCACTTAGCCCCGCTTGTTTTCACTTCCGCTCTCCTCCTTAATGGCTTCCCTTTCTCCTCAGAATAATTAATTCGCCGTCTCACAAAATAACTAACTTTATTCCGATGAGTAAACGGTTCTTAGCGCATCCTTAAACAGCAGTTATAAGACGCATTTACTGCCTTGAAAAATGTTCTTTAATTCCATCGCTACTCTCATCCGTTTACATTAATGGAGGGATAAAGCAAACTTCAAAGCTGATTTTGGTAATGTATCGGAGAATATGACGGGAAATGTAATTTATATTGCCTAATGTTTTGCATCTACAAGTAAAAGGAACACGAGCAGATTAACCGTTGATATATTCCTACCATCAGGGGTTAGGGTTCTACGTGGTCGGGACTTGCCAGTATTGTTCTCAATATGTATTTCGGGAACTATGTCTCCATCTTTGGGAGAGAAGAATAACAGTTATTCTTCAAACATTCAATATGAGTCCCAGCGACTGACATTAATTTAGCGCTCTAAACTTTTTAATGTTAAATACTCGAATGCAACCAAATGATAATAAAAAAGCTCAAAATGGAGCATGACGTAAAGAAGACCCTTTTGCATGCCAATCGGGAGAAAATGGGGCAAAATCAGATCCCTTCATTTTCAAAATCTGCTTCGGTAGAGAAATAAAAGTAGATTTTATGGCTTCAGTGAGAACTGAGCTCTCAGAAATATTTCAATGCAAATGTTAATCTGCTGAAATTTTTTTAACATTCGGTTTAGCTTCGTGGAAAACGTATGACTGTTATCTAAAGGTCCCAAATTTTTCAAATAAAGCTAGAAAATCTAGGATAACAGCATCGTGACCGAAAACTTAAAATTTAAGAACACACTTGAAAGTCTCCCCACGACTACTTTTTCGAAAAACATCTCCTGTTCGACCAGAACATTTAATCGATCTACTTAGCCAAGAATTCTTTACTCAATTAGGGAAAGTGTAGGAGAGGAAATATTGACCTTAGGACCGCTAAGCACCAAGGATCCGTAGTAAATGATCCGTATTGGACTTTTTCGGATGGATCCCAACTCATGACTTTCCTTTCAATGACTCGCTATTAATCCTCTTCGCCCTCAATAATTCTTTTATCCACCTTACTCTGATTCCGATGCTTTTCTATCCATTTGGACGGAAGATGAAATAAAATCCCAGAAACATATTTCCTAATCTTCATAGTTACTCTTCTTCCATTTTATCTCGAATACATTTTCTTCTCAATTATTGCCAACTTCGTCCTACTTTTTCATCTTAATGGAGATGTCTAATAGTAAACATTTTCCCGCTTTTGACGATGCATTTCTGTGACCTTTAAACGGTAGTCTTTATAGATAGGTGAGAACCTCTAGGAAATATTTAACGTATCCCTAAATCACATTCTCCTTCAAAACATTTTATCGCCTACAAACTTAAAGTTTCTTCGAATAAAATATCTGTTATTCGTAAAAATGTCAAGGATTCAGACATACTTCTAAAGAGCATCCATATGTTCTAATATGGTAATTCGAAGTGGACTTTATACGAGATTCAGATCTATACGAGATGGTGAGACGGCCATTCGTAGATGCTTAACACAGGCAGCCTAGCAGTCCAATCAGCACGCTGAAGGAGTTTTGGCAGAGAAGAACAACGCTTACTCACTATCCAAGCGGTGGAGGAAGTCGATGAAGAAACTGAAGTGATTGAATTAGATGTTGAAACGAAGTAATTGAAAGCGGTGGGTTATCTTAAATAACAACTGTACATTGTTTTAAATAATTACTCTAATAGACAATTATACAATAGACATTGGTTTTGATTTTTTCTGGGAGTATATGCCCACTACGACTCTACTTTCATGTACTTGTCCCACGCCAAGTGAGCTAAACTGGAGGAAGCCTACCCATGTCAGAATGGTCAATAGGTAGGGGCCAAGGAGGGTCTATACGTCAGTAAGGCGTTTGTACCCCAGTGGAGTGGCCATTACGAGTGATGGTGTCACGTTAAAAACACTGTTGAGGAAGGCAAAGGGAGACCACCTTGACTACTTATCCCAAGAATATGATGTGCAAATATAATAATATTGAGAATGGCGTGCACGGGATTCTAGGGAGAGTTTCACATCTGGCACTGATAGAGTATCTCGGTCGTCGTTCCATCAAATCCTTACCCAGCTATCACTAGGGATGTAAATATAAAAATATATAAGTTATATTATATATAGTATAATTATATCATCGTCATATGACCAACTAGATGACCTGCATTTTTAGCTTTAGACTGTTAGTGAATGGCCATTGCTAGAATTGTTGATAAAGTAATTTTGAAAAACTATAAGTGGGAAATTTAATGCAAGATATAATCGGTCTGAGTGGAACATTTTATTTGTGAGCTTTCGGATGACAATACACACTTGGAATTGATGAACTATAAATGTGGAGTTTCAAATTAAGAGGATTAGTATTGTGATGTTTGCATTGTTTTAGAGTTTCTTCGGTTGGCGTGATCATTTTGCTCAAGGGATTTTTTGGAATTGGCTGATAAGAGTCTTCGTTGGTCTTTGGCCTTGTCAAAATATTGTCGTTTTTCGATTATGACTATTTTTTCTCTTGTCTGCTTTTAGGTAAAACCAATCTTTCTGATTAAGAGTTTTTACAGTGTTGTGTTATTTCTTTTTTGTGTATTTGGTGTTATGAAGTTTCCTTTTTTATCCTTCAGGCTTTCACGAATCTGTTAAAGAGACTAATTTCTGATGGCCTTTTATTTACTCCAAGGGACCCGGTTAATCCGTTTTCTTTCCATAATTGGTTTCAGAGGGAAATAGGAACGCCTCATGAGCTCTTGAGTCTTTCTCAGTTTCAAAATTAAATGAAATTCTAAGGTTAAGAGCATTTCCGAATTGACTGAACTTCTTCAAGTGAAAATAATATAGATAAGTCTTGACGCTTTCCCGGTATTTTCCCGAAAATAATATATTTTAACCAAAAAAAATACTTTCTATTTCTCGAAGAAAATATTTTAAAGAAAGACCACATTTAATCAAGATGCTTAATGAAATCATTCAATGTTCAATCTGTGGAAATGGGAAATATTCATCTGGAAACTTCACCTTTATATCTTACGTTATGGACAACTAAGAAAAATGTTCAGCAAATCACATATTTGCTATTTTATTACCTTATCATCGAGAATGAATATTTAAGCGTTAAAATTACAACTTCTCTTGCAAATTCGGAAGTTTAAAATAAACTAATTGATTCCATAATTTAGGGCTTTAAACTCTACGTTAAAACGTTCTTTCCAACGATAGAAACATTTAGTTTATAATTAAGCTGTAATTCTCATCAAGAGAAACTTTTTACGGAAGAAATTCTGCAAACGAATCGGTGACTCCATCGGATATCAATTAACCGACGGCAAACAAGTGCGGTGTATCCGTGAATATTATTTTAGAGGCGATTAGACCACATTTACATAAGAACAACAAACACTATCATCGGAGGCTAATTTATCCTCAAACATTGAATGGTTTCCGGCACTTAATCCAGTCATGTCATGTTTGCCATTCATTTGAGCTCCATGAATATCGACACGAGTGAATAACAAAGCTAGTAATTACGATATCTTTTGGAAGTTCACTTCATAAATGTGAAAAAAAGGGACCAACGTGCAACTTGTCGCTTTAATCTTCAATTTCCCTTCCTCAAACTTAAAAGCTTTAAAGAATCTTAAAAGAAGAATATAATGATAATAGTTTTCAACTAATTCTCCCGTTCTATAAAAATATAGATTTAATTGGAAACCCGCAATTTTGTTATATTACAAATGAAAACATTCAAATTGCGAATTAGAGGAAAGAATTGGAAAATTTATATGACAATCGCTCTTAAATAACATTTTTATGGTCAAGCGTGTCTTCGTAGAATTTTACGCAATTTCAGGAAGGAACATTTCGTAATTTCACTGACAGATTTTTATTGACTAGTTCCGAGAACGAGTCAACATCTTCGAGTGAATGTCAACTCGTTGACGAAACTAGTCTATAAAAATCTGCTGTGAAGGTTACGCAGTGTTCTTTCTTTCAAGACGATTACTCTTGGTTATCCAACACCTATTACATCAGGTCATATTTTCGATAAGACCTATGATAGGTTGGGCATCGGATCGAACTGGAAGATTGACAAAGGGAATAAAAGACAAGCATTTATTTGTAAGATAATTTAAAATCACTTCGGACGGTCTCTGAAAAGACGCCAGACTCGGCTTAAATGGCCGAGTTCAGAACTTTCAAATTTCGGAATGAGAAACAAATCTCGCATTTCTCACATTTTCGAATAACGTCAACCATGTGTTTCAGTTAATAAAGTTAATGTAATGTAAATTATTAATATTTAGCTCCATTTACTCCAGTAATAAATAGCAAATCATCGCCATCTGTCGGGAAAATTGACCATTGTATGCGCAACGTGTAATAATTCAGCAATCTCCTGATAAATAGATAACATTGTTTTTCATATAGTGATACTAATGAGAGTATTTATTTCAATACGTGTACAGGAAAGTCCACTTATAGTTATGAAGTTCCACCAGATCTCCCTGGACTGTATTCATTTTAGTGATACTAATTTCTAGTTTTTATCCAAGACGCTTTTAAGACTACCTGGAGCCAGAGCCGCGCCTATCTGTCGCCCGGTTGCGAACATAATTTGCCGCCCCTTAAAATTAAATACCAAAACCATACATATACTGATTTGCAGATATAAATTATTTTGCAAGATTTTGAAAAACCACTGTTTTATGACTTCGTTACCAATCGTACATTGGTCACAAAATATCAGTAGCAATTAATAATGCACATTCCGTATGCTGACATAATGAATGGTTATTTATAAATAATAGTTCACAATACTTCTGACTAACATTAACTTAGCAGCAACAGTCTCCGAAAGTGTCAATAAAATACGTAAAGCTATTTGCAAATAAGTAAAGAATCCAATCAAATCTGTAGTAAATACGTCTTCCTAAACCTGAAGAGGATTTATTCTTGGTACCAGAAAATTTTTTATCCATTCCAATTCTTCGATTAAATATTCCTTTCTCGTCCTAAGTTATCCATAATTCTTTCCTCTGAACGTTTACCAATCTTTAATTTCACGTTATCTTGCCTACATAAGTCGTGCGTATCATGCAGAAAGCAAGAAGTAATGTCGTTCTATTAATAATAATGGTTAGCTATGCTTCTGTTGCCGCGCTTCAGATGCCGCCGCCCGGGTGCGGTGGACCCTTTGCACCCATAGGACGACGCGGCGCGGCTCTGCCCGGAGCAACAGGATTTTAAAAACGAGGCTTGATTGATTGAGAAAATGAAAACATTTTAAACGGATTAAAAATTTCGTACAGCGAAGTAGAATGTGAAAATTTCTTACCACGCCTTCAGTTTAACACGGGATGAACTCTAGTTAATTAAAGTGAAAACTCAAAATGAAGGTCTTTTTTCCCGCTTTTATATCTGATAGTAAATGGGAGGGTTTATTAACAGGACTCCGATCAAAGGAATTGTTATTTCGCGTAACATTATCGCAGAACACTTACAGCTGCTGTGAAGTTCCGACAAATATCGGTACTCGCTTGGATTAGATAGATGTATTTATTGCGTTCATCGAGAAAAAATAACATAAGAGAGATTAAAAAAAATAAATAAAGCACAATGTTACATTACGGAATGTTTTGATGTAATCCATATTTCAATCTTTGGAGTTATTCATCTCTTTACGATCTAACTCTGACCAGTAAACGAAGGTTTTTCGAAGTCATGCGCAAACCACTCCGCGATATTTCAGCAGCGAAAAAGAAATGATAAAACTGTTCGGTAAACGATAAAGCTACTTAAAATTAGAAGTCGATTGAACTTAAGGCACTAGTTAATCTATATTTCTTACGGCACTTTCGAGAATGCCTTTTTCCCAACTTAATCCATAGTAAGTCCCCTTAAAATTGTGAATGAAATATTAATGTTGCAATGTATTCTATAGTTGAGCGAAAAGGGTTAGACAACAGTGTTTCCTTTTTATCTTTATTTCCATCATCCATCAGCTCGGCTGATGATTATTGGTGATGAAGATTTTTCGTTTTAGCACAGATTTTATACGGCAGGGTGCTCCTTCTGCCACCAGCCCTTAAAGGGAAAATCGGACACATCCATTCCCTAGCAAGAAAAATCCGATTAGCCGGGACTCGAACCCGGGACCTTTGGGTTTGAGCGCTGGCTCACTACTAGAAAAAATTAATAGCATTGAGACTAGGAAAGTGCAATTAATTATTTCCTAAGACCAAAAATCTAGAACTAGGTGGATTTTAATCTTTCACGCCGATTAACATAAATCTGATGCATATTCGGACATTTTCAAAAGCTCATCGCATTGAGACAGCTACATGTAACTAAATAAAATTGCGATGCCGCAAGTTGCGTTTTCTATGCATTTGAATCTTATACATCGCGAAAAAGTCGCGACTCACAAAATGAGCCGTTTTTTGGGTACCTTGGTTTAAATATTTCTTCGCTGTAAATTTAGTACTTTGTTTCCGTCTGCAAAAAAATGCCACAAAAGAATGCAAAATTAACTTTAATTTAATGTAAATATCATTAATATGCATTGTGTTTTGAGCTTGCAATAAAATAAAAATGCACATAATTAAATATCCGATAGTAGCCACGTCGCCACCGCGGCCGGCAAAATGGTTAGACTGCGGTTATTACAGAAAAAAATTGAATATTAAATAATACCCTTGTTAAAGTGTAGCTGTTGTGAGAGAAGATTGGAAGGGGTTATTTTGAAAAAAATATTTTAGAAGAAAATGATGGTACTGGTGTATTTAGTGGAGATGTGCTCTCGTGTTGAATATGGTTGTTAATGAAGAGAAGAGCTATTGTTCAAAGAAAAAATGAGTGTTTTGAAAATGGAACATTTTATACCAAAACGGAGTGCATGAAAGTACAACGTGATGAAAACCACGCTCTCCCTGTCTGGTGTGGTTTGTCTGTTGGTGTTGGCAGGATGTGGAAATAGATTCCTTTTTCCATGCTATCTGCACTTTGGTTATGTACTTAATATTATTCGAAAGTGTTGCTAAATGAATTTCTCTGGAGGTTCCAAAACACAAAGGAGAAATTGGAAAATATTAAAATCAATCTGCAATAATAATCACACTGTAGAACAAATATTTATTGTTTTTAATGGAATATCAACACATTATAGTGTTCGTAAGTCAACATGGAGCGACTTATCAGCAGAATTTCAGTCTGGAAAGAAAAGATAACACTGGGGAACACAAGTTTCGTTTATCTGGGTCTGGAAATTGTTTTTGGTTAACTTTTGGCATCTGAACCCGCTTTTCTCTGCCACGTCATTTTTTTAAGGTGCAAGACACCCTCTTTTGTCCAAAAAAATCATACAAAATGTGCTTACAAAGGAATATAAAGAATATAAAACTGGTTACACTGTTTATTGAGAGTCATCTTATTCTCGAAAGGTTATATATGATCACTGTGAGTCAAATTGTGCCCAAGTAGTTCTCCAACCAAACATACTTACCGAAGGTTGCTCCTACAATTGTCAACCACCATACGTACATCCTGTTTACCCCGATAACGTGCCTGCACTATTGTGTTTTACTCGTGCTTATTAGGAGGTAATTGCTGTCAGTCCTCAACGTGAATTACACGCTATAAGTAAAACGGCATATATCCGTTTGTTTTTAAACCTTTTCTCCAAGAATAAACGTAGTAAGCAGTGTATAGAAGTGAACTTATTCGGCAATATTTATGGTGTAATTTGGATCTAATTTGTGTGTAACAAGTTTTCTAGTGTCAACAAAAACTAACCTTCTATGAGCAGGGTTACGAACTCTGGAACCACGAATCTGGTTTTCCAGTAGCAATACATGAATGCATCTACTTGGAGAGGTGAAGCAGCTGCCAACGTCTGAAAGGAGTTTTTAAGGAGAGGCCGTCAGATGGTGCTGCAGTGCTCAAATAGGATTCCGATACAGGGAGTGAGTGGATTCCAATTGTCTATAAGACGTCTTGGACAGCTGTTTATAGGCATGTTCGGAGAGCAAGATATTGCAGGAAAGGGGAAAGCGGGAAACAGGAGCAATCTTCGCTTCGTTCGATTTTCAGGGACACATTTCACGAAATGCCCGATCTCTATGAATATAGATGCCTCTCTCTGCCCTTCACTTACACGCAAGTCGTCGTCTTAGAAGAAAGATTTCTTCTTTCCTCCAAAGTAAGATTAGTATCGCAGTGAATTCAAGCGAATTTCTTCGGATACGAACTCCTGAAGTGAAAATGACGTGAATATAAGTAATTTTATTATTGATTTTAACGGCAAAAGTCTCAAGATAATCGGATGAAACGAATCGATCTTTCCTAAAGGAAACTCATTTAAATGTTCAGAATTAAATTAAACGAGTGCTTAGATATGAAGTTAAAGGGCATACGAAAGTTTTCTCTTGCTCAAAGAAATATTAAAAACTGCCGTCGCAAAACACATATCAGTTTTAGAAAACAATGTTTCTTATCTAACGGACGTCCACCTGCAATATGAAAACCACTGTATTTTCATCACAAGTTGACCTCGTTTTTAGCTCAAGTAGGCATTGGCAACAACGGTCTAATTTCGTAGTAGTTTAATAGATATCTCTTCTTTTGTTTTTGATGATTACTCTAAGGAAAGATAATTGCGCCGACTTCATCCAAAGAGTACACGCTGTTGTTTTTATTGGCCGATTGTTCGCAGAGAAATTTCACACACATATTTCTTCCATTCGTCATCTTCCAATCGAAAATCTGTTATACAATTTCATCACAAATATTTTAACATCTAGAAAATATATAAACTTTTAATTTTCCTAGTTCACTTTGTTTTTCATTAATCTGCGTTGAAATCCATATTTTTATTTCACAGCTTCCGATAATTTCATAATTTTTGCCCAATAATCGTAACTAGTCTCAGCGAAATAGATCACTTTGTAAATCTATCTCATGGGATCTTTCGTGCATAAATTAATTCCCCGTGTCTTTCACTGTGAGCAGTTCTCATTAATTTATATAAATATTAATTTTGGTCCATTCCCGGTTTAACTGGATCCAAACGTATCATTTCCTTCCACCCTAATTACTTCTCATTCGCGATTTTTTATTTCGCAGAATTTTCAAGAATCCGCGAGAGACGAAACATCCTTTTATAAATATCAGATATAAAACCTATAGTATGTTCCACATATATAAATGTTTAATTATTCAGATTCGAGAAATATATTAAACGTTGATTTCCAAAGTCCGTTGTGAATAGACGGTGAGTAAACGCATCTTTCAGGTGATTAGCAATATCTTTCATTGTTAAAATTGCAAAGTTACTACGATATTATTTCGGTTCTACATTGTCTCTGAATAACATATTTTGAAGTTTACAAGAAACCTACCTGGTTTCACTTATTTCGAAATGCTGAATACAAATAATTACCCATCACAATAAAGGTTATAATTCATCTTTCATTTGAGACATCCATTTTACAATCTAGATATCCAAATATTGCTTTACAAATGCGCTATATGCTTATAATGTATGCTTTAAAAATCATTTTTGTTCGATTTGGCAATAATTTTACACATTTTATATACGATGTTACTACGCTGATTTAGTATGAGCCGTGTCTTTCGCCATTTCTGTCTTTACTATGCATAAAATATTAAATAAGCATATTCAGAAAGCTGCAACATTCCTAACTGTAAGGATTACCATGTATGACATTAGCTATTACCAGAAAGAGTACTTTAAGAGAAAGTTTTCATTCCGTTTCATACTCATAATACCAGCGTTCATCCGTTACAAAATACAACCAGGGATAATATTATTTCCATTTAATTTATAAATTAAAGGAATTGACTAGTGACAAAACAATGGATCGTTAATCTGTATACTAAGCTCGCTTTATTGCAGATATTTTTTTGTTTATAACACAAAAAACTGTATTTTTATCACAATTTGGAAGGTGTTGAAAGTAGGTGACAATAAGTCACGAGGCAAATAACTGCGTAAAATGTATTCATGACTAAATATGCACGAAAGCTACAGATAAAACGTCAATTCATCGCTTAGTATCATTAGTATCATTAGTGTTATTGATTTAAATAAAAAATTAAATTGAAATCACCCTTACCAATAATTTAAACTGAAACACACACATTCGAAAAATATGCGTTAAAGCAACTAAAAAGCTCGGTTTTATAAAGCGTATTGTAGGTAGATGCGACGAAAAAGTTAGAGAGCGATGCTATTTCACGTTAGTTAGGCCCCATCTTGAATATGCGGCGAGTATATAGGACCCAGCGGATGAAACGAACTCTCGCGAACTCGAGAAAGTGCAGCGTAAGGCGATACGTTATGCTAAAAAGTGCTACGATAGAGAAGCAAGTGTAACGCAAATGCTCACAGACGCAGGTTGGGAATCCTTGAAAGAAAGGAGATTAGAAGCTAGGCTGCGATTGTTAGATAAATTCAGAGGAAA
>KZ308731.1:1664650-1683552 GCA_000376725.2 Ladona fulva
TGTTAGATAAATTCAGAGGAAATACATTTTCGGATGACGTAATTGATATTATGCGACCCCCCTGCTACTTTGCCCGATCCGACAGTGAGCGTAAAATAAGAGAAATAGACGCGAGGACAAGTCGTTTTAGAGACTCTTTTTTTCCGCGAACGATACGCGATAATAATAAATTAAAGACGTAATTATACTCTTCGCGTTTACACCCCCTGCCACACGCCGGAAGGCGGCTTGCAGGGCACTTATGTAGATGTAGATAGACCTTTCCAGAACGGAAATATTAAGTTCATGACTTTAAATATTTGCTGAATACATTCCATGTTATTAGATACTCATTTTTATTCTAACCTTTGCTAAATTAGTAGCATGGATTGCAGTCATTTGGACAATTGTTATACTGTATATCTTTATCCTCTAGTCAAAGTGCTTTTTTCAAACCATCATTTTGTAAGGATAAATACTGTGTTATGACAGAAGGAAAATTATTTCGTCCAAACAAATTTTGTACGTTATGTAAACCTCCGTACAATATTTACGTAAATATTAACATAATTTTATTTTTTTCCATTCACTACTCGCAGCAGCTGAAAGGGATCCTAAATTTGTGTGGGAAAAGCACTGAAATGATCCTGCGGAAAAGAATGTATCTTTATTAAATGAACATTTAATATCTTCTCTTTAGTTGCCAATATCTCCACGAATGAATATACCAATGCATTCGTTTATCCTTCTTCCTATTTGTTCGAAATATCCCTTTTCCATTCCCTTCGCCAATTCCTCTCCGCAACAATTATATTTTCCGCTTCGCATTTGGCCTCACTCCCTACCCTCGCACCATCCCTAACGCATTTTACATTTTTTTACAATAGTATATATTTTTTTCGAAATCGAGGGAAATCTTTACCATCCTATAAATATACATCGTGATACAATCTGAAGATAGAAATATAACTGCCGAATAAATAACATTATAGAAATAACTTGAATACTATGCCATAATAATCACCTGTATAAACTCCAAAAAAAAGCTTCTTCGTAAATCCCGTTTCTCAAGTGAAAGTCCAATTTTTTTTGCAATTCTCTTCCCACTCTCTCATAAATATGTTGATATTTCCTCGACTGCGTCAAAACAATTCATAAATGCATCAACTTTCATATAGTTTTAAATCTGTCCCTACGTATATTTTATTGTAATTGTAAATACTGAAATCACAAAGGCTCGCATCCTTCTCAAAAGGCGAGCATTACCTAAACATTCACTCGCTGTGCCTAAATTCTCCGGGTATTCTATAATAAAAACGTATGAGTTTTACTCAAACATCGCTTAACGACGGGTTGTTTACGAGTTCTCTTATCGCGTATAACCAAGATTTTTATATTTTATACAATTTCCTCCAATTTTTTATCAAAACGATGCTTTACGACCAAATCAGAATATATATTCCATTCGCTTCCATTTGGTATTTTTTATCGTATTCATAGGAACATTATTATTAACTTAACTATGTAGGTAAAAGTCGAATCAAGCATACATTTGGTAAAAGCATTTCAATATACGGTACGTATGGTATATATATGGCATATGTTTCGNATATATTTATACGCAGAGGAAGTGAGTGAATTTAATTTTCGAAAATTGCTTTATTGCATTTCTTACGGGAATTTCTGACATCGGATAAAAATTCAAGACGCTTATTAATATCATAGTACACTAGTAAACTCCTTAGCCAAAAATGATAGAACTTAATTAAATAATTTTAAAATATTTTTATTTTTTACGGCACAAGCCCGACCCTTTATAGCCAGAATGAGTGAATTGTAAGATTATAAATTGTATGCACCATTGAGTAATCTTATAGAGGGCTCGCGTCTATGCATCCAAGTGAAATGCCTTTCTGACGTAGTTCTGGATGCAACCACTACTTGGCGCACTGTGTCTTTGCTTCTGCCTACGTGCTATCGTTGCAGTTCCCATCCGGCAGCTTCCTGCGAACAATTTGAATTCTCTGCGAATAGGACCGCTATTCACTTAATTGTATGAGCAGAGGTGTTCTCTTATCACATTCAACGCAAGTTACAGGAACGGCTGATGCACTTTATTGACAGAGATACCAATGAATTTTAGTTTATGTTGATGCATTTGCCCCAAAAAGGTTGTTACAAAGCCGCATAACTCGTGAAAAATATTTCTTAAAAGCAGCAACACATTATAATAGCTTGCATGCGCTTCTACAAATATGACATCGATTCAGATATTAAATGAATCAAGTATTTACGTTGGGTAGACAAAGCAAGAAATGGAGCAGTACTTTACAGAGTTAGAGAGAACTCTTAAACAACATAACGGATGGAAAAGAAGAATTGATAGGAAACATATTAAGAGGGAATGGGATAATTGCAACAGCTTTCGAAGGATCGGTAGAAAGGGAAATGCTACCAATAATAATGCTCAGCAAAAATCAAAATAACAGCAGCCAATGGCACAGATTATGATAAAGAACGTCCTACTAATCGGTTGAGAATTTCCACAATTTTATTACTTTGTGGCATGGTATAATTAACTAAAACGGATTTCCTTCCGTCGGGAAAGGACCCACATACATATTATGTATCTCTAATAACAAACAATTGCATAGCTGAGATTTAATCACGAAATATCATAATGTATGCTATTTACGTGACTGATAATTGCCAATGATTATTTTGCATATTTAATACTCTTCGTCGAGTTATGATATTACGGCTGAATGTAAGACCAAAGAGCATTGATTCGAATTCTCTTATTGATTACGTAGCGCTGTAACTTTATTTTTCAATAAGTTAGTCTGTCCTGCCCCTTTTAATATTGGCATTAATATCAGTAATTATTTTTCGCGTGCAAACTCATTCAATTGTGCAATTGATATGAATGAGGCTTTTCAAGCCATGACGAAACATTACGCAAACAGTATGATGTCTGAAAACCTAATTAAATGACGAAATATAGGCGGATGGGAAATTAGTTCGTTGAAGCAAATGAAAATAGGATAATATATGTAAAATGATCCATGAGAATTATAGCCAAATTCTAAGTTTATAATTTTATCTTCAGAGTGATAAAATTGACTAATTTCAAAATGACTATATACTAATGGGCTTTCTTCAAAATATTTCTTTTATATTTAAAATATAAAGTAAGTACATATCCCAGTGAAAAGGGGCAATATTGAAAATGAGGGCTTCATCAATTCTGTCGAACTGAATCCAATGTGGTGGTAATATTAAAGACATCAGATAAACATATTTCATAACCTATTAAAACCTAACTCTGTTATGAAATGAATCTCGCAGTTTTACCTTATACTATAAACACCTTTACGATATTAGACAACTTTATATTTTCATTAGAAATCAATTTCGTAACCGCAATAAATTCTAACCGAAACTGCTGGGTTATATGTTGTATTTTATGCTTCCATTAATTCACGCTTAATCATTTCGGTTGAAAGTTGAAACACCAATTCAGAAAGAGTCTTCATCGAGCAATACAAACCCTATCAATTCCTGCGCATAATATCGAATTATCTGAGTAAGATCCTCCATTTTCCTCTCTTCCATAATGGCTTTTCTCTTCGCTTTCAACACTTCTCTTCGCAACACGCGAATTTCCATCCAAAAGAAGCCATCTTTTCCATATATCGCCGCTTTTTTGTCTTTCCGAATTGCACTGCGTTGAATTTCCTTTCCTACTCATTTTCGAAATCATAAAAATGCACAAAAATCCTCGTGGAAACAGTCTTTGGATTTTATTTTTGAGAACAAAGCAAAACTCGCTGAAGTTTATTGCTCTGCCCCATATCTTTCTATTAACCGCACATAAAACTTCGCGACTCTAGAAAAGTCATAGAATAATTGTTCCCTCACTCATTTGCGGTATGTGGAAGCTGTATTTTCAGGAGCGGTGACACCGTTTATTAAAACCACCATTGTGCTCGTTTTTCACTCTTTCTTTAATGGCTGACACAAATTAAAATTCTTTATAAACATTATTTACCTTCCCCATCAATACGACTTTTTGATTTGTGATTTAATTCAAGATAAATAATCCGTCGTTGAGCATATCTCACAAAGTTTGACAATTATCATTGCAGATTACTCTAATAACAAATACTCCAAAGAAGTTTTTCTTTAGTTTGACAAAGAGTAAACAGAAATTTATTCAGCTTCCCAAAAATTCGTCCCTTTCTGGAGTATTTAAATTTCAAAGAGCTGCAAAAAGTTGTGCCAAAGTTGGAGAGAGCGTTCGAATAAAAAAATTCCTCCCTTCAAAAGTCAACTATTGCGAATTCAGCTCGAAATGAAAAGGTTTCAGCCGGTGGAATGGCATACACGCAAAATCGTTATCTTACTCTGTGTGTTTCTGCAAAGTAATGCGTGTCTTTTGGGCCATACGTGAGTGAAATATGAATTTAGATCATCAGTTATTTGATACGGAAAATTTAAATGAGTTTTGTAAATACTTTTCTAATCTTAGAAGTAATATTTCACTCAATGTGTGAGGAATATGGACGTAATTTGTAGATTCAAAGTAACTACCTTCTTTAAAAAAAAACAAATAATACAAAGGAAATGAGACGGTCAAGAGGAAAATGCAAAAGAGATAAACCAGAAGATCGCAAGCGAATAAAAGGAAAGACAGAACGAAAAGAAGACAGGATTTGCGAAATAAAGGCACGAAAATTAAAATTTAAAGTGATGCAGAAATCCATATAGGTTTCCACAGTGAAATTACTACTGTTATTCTACATTTAGTGTCGATGATATACATAATCCCCTTGCCACACACCACGAAAGGCGGTTTGCAGGGTATTTTTGTAGATTTATAGTTCCAATTTCGTTCTGTTACTTCTGAATTCGTCTCGCCTTGTGCATTATTTCAATTGTATTCAGAGTTTTACTTTCATCGCCTTTTATATCGCCCAAATTCAACTTGCTTCGTCATCGCTATTGTCCTTGGTTCAATTGACTTTTCCATAAACCATGAGCTATTTAAATAGTTTGCCGTTTCTAACGATGCTCTTCATTAAGTAACTTGTTGATATCAACGACGGTCAAATGACATTGCGAGAATATGCAACGGAATTTTAGTTATCCATTCGGCTTTGGCAAGTCTGAATATCTGTAGATTTTTATAATTTGTTTGTGCAATATAAATGTAAGAACATCGAAACTCCATCAAGCTTATTTATGATTCCCGGAATGTATGCGTTTTTCAGTGAGGTGAAGCGTGATTCTGAGAAGACAAAAAAAGGTCGCGAGAAGTGAATATCACGCAAAAAATGTATGAAAATTGTAGAATGAAACGTTTGAGTAGAATGTCGGTCGGTCGCTGAGGTGTTTAAGTGGTGGACACCAATGAAAGGCAATGTAGGATTGAGAGAATCGACTCTCCCTCTGCTCGCTCCATCTGTGTCGATCCCATGTCTCTAAACCCTGTTTGAGGAGGAATAGATTTGCGCACAGACAGGTTTAGAAAAAAAACATAGCAGAAGATATAATTCTTCGTAGTCATTGTTTCACTTTAATCATTCTAGTCAGTGAAAATTCATATTCTCTTCTTCCGCTCTATCACTCGGTGTATATTCCCAGTTACTTAGTAAGATTCAATTGGTCATTAGGGAATTGCCTATTTGAAGGTATTTATGTCTTGAAATTGGTATTTCTGATTGACTGCATATTTTAGTCCATACGTAATCGGGTCAATAGAGAGAAGATAGGCCCGTTTAGAAATGTTTTTGTATATTTCGACAAACGGGTCCCGCAGGAGGTCTATATGAGAAAACTGCCTTACGAGATTCATTGCCACTGCTTATGCAAAACGGCAAATACCTTTTACATGTTTTCCCTCTTTAACTGCCTACATCGAGGAAAGTTTACGATACCACTTTAACCTACACCAGATACCTTCAGTTCGTCGTTACTTAGTCCGATTCTAAATAAATGGCACAATAATTAATTCTCCATACTTTTAGTTTAATACCCCATATATAGAAAAATGTTGATATCTATCATCAATTAGTGTTTTATTTCAAGCAATTCCCTCAGTTGACACGGAAATCTCTGTCCCTGGTAGATTTTTCCCTGCACAAATGCACCGATTTCTAATTGATTCATTAGGAAGTGAGGGTACTACGCCAGTCACGTTGAAATACATTACTGGTGGATATTTCTTTGTTTTTCCGGTGTCCTCACAAATACCCATTCATTGACAATTAGAGGAGAGGCGTAAACAATAGTCGAGCATAAACGATCATTCCCTGAGCAGGGAAATTCCATTAGCTTGTACTCGAACTCGGGACTTTTAGGTTGAAGATCACTGTACCACCGCGGCCATTAAAATGTCCGGCCGGACGGCCACCTAAAAGTGCGACGTTTTGCAGTTAATCTAATCTAATCATGCTCATGTGGTCCGTGGTGTCAAAGTCAGGTTTAACTTGAATTGCAAATACGCATATCTGCTTTAAATTAAACTCAACCGTAGGACAGGTGTCTTTTGAATGTACTCAGATCATGAAATGACCTCATTCAGTGCTGCCTCTTTTCATTGATGCTCTTCATTAGAGAGATTTCCTATTCTCTGTGTCTAATCCCAATCAAAATTTCAGTGGTGAGTCATCCATACGTTACAGTTATGTTACAGCTTAACATTTAGGTAGAGATTTGTACATTAAAGTGTTATTTATAATGCATTGGGGCTCATCCATGTATGCACCATGATAGCAGCCTATCGGATTCTATGGCTGGGTGAAAATAACTTCTTATTTCAGTCTTAGAATCGATTTTATCTGCTGGTATTGCCTTCCACAGTTTTCAGTGATCACTTTTCAGTCATTCAGATGTTTTTTTAACTGTCATAGCTTATAAATTATATTCTGAATTTCATAAAAATGACTAAAACATATTATAACGTAGATACAATTTTGTGAATATTCAATAATATTTTACGTTAAATCTGTACTTCAACTTCGAATATTTTAGAACTCGGTACATCCATTTTCTCCCAAAGTTACAGCTAATAAATATGAATGTTTTCAGAAAATGCTAAAAAATTATGTATGAATCGAGCAGTATACAATCCGAAACCTGAGAACTTAATGATTTGGTTCTAATTTTGATGGTCTGTACTTTATTTGTTGATATTTTGTAAGCACATAGTGATTTTTGTAACTTTTTTACTATAAACTGTGATACTAATTTAAGATCTGAAAACCAAATTTAAATATTCAAATAACAACTGATTATTCCCTAAATTGGATTTATGTAGAAATCTTATAATCTGTATTGGAATAGGGTTTTCTCCATATCACATTCAAGTTCATAAAACACTCCCTTTAATGGAAATCATCAACAGTAGTTATAGTTTTATCTTATATTACCAAGATGAAGTAATGAAAATGCTAAAAAGTAAAAGTCTTTTCAAAGGGTTTTAATTTAAGATATGCTTTATATGTAAAGGAAAATTGTAAACTTTCAAGATACCAGTTAAAAATGTCAAAGCTAATCAATTTAATTTCCAATAATTTTCCTAGCCAATTGAGTGAAGTATCATAAGAAGTGAACCTAAATTAAGTTTATGATTTTGGTTGTGAAATGTCGTGCTATGCTCGGAATCACGAGAATTTGTTCAATAAGCGAAGATTTTATGCTTATCAACATCCCGTACTCTCAACGACCGAGGCGATTGTTAAGGTCGAGTTCATGGTTAATTATAATAAACTAGTAAACGCCCTCGTCAAGCATAATGGAACTTAATTTGATTTAAAAAGATATCTATTATCGTATATATCTGGTCCTCTTAAGCCAGAAAGTCCGTCGTAATATTATAATAACTCGATATATTTCTTACCATTATTTGTAATATTTAATGTACTGTTTTCAAGTCATGAAAGCCTACTTTACGTACATTTCTTATAAAATATAAGAACTGATTATCCCCGTGCACTTATATGGGATAATACACGAAATCAACATTTAACAATGGCCTTAGTCGTCAAAAGGATGATTTGTTTATTTCCCAAAAACTTAACGAAATTTCCGTGTATTTATCAAAATCCTCAAAAGTTCGGATCTATATCAATATGTCACGATTAAAATAAAAATCTATGATAATTTTCCTTTCTTTTGACACTTCTCTTGATTTCGTAGGACCATTGTTTCTAATTTAATTTTGTAAAAGAAACAACCTCTGCAAGTCATGAAAACGTAATTTACGTTAATCTCTTATGGAAACGTATTATGGACTCCTGGGTTCGAACCTTTACAGAGGTTTTCATGGGGATTTCAGCATCGTAGAAACACAATGAAGTTTGTTCCAAATCTCTAAGTCAAGCTGTTTCTGAGATAAATAAGGGGACGGACAGACATTTGCTTTTTATATGTATGATAATCATAGGTATTTTTTTAAAACAAACCCAGAAATAAAGACCAGCATAAAACGATTATAAAGTATTTTTGATCAGGAGAAATGTATGTGTGATCCGAGAATTTACAATTACAACAAGGATATCGCAGGGGACACGCGAAGTATAACAGCTATAGTTATAAAAGAAGTCTTATACGTTTGCTTGTTTCAGTAGAAATTTATCATTTTTTAGGGATTTACCTAATATTTATTCCTATAAATTTTATTTTGACTATCATAGAAATAGAAATTTTTAGTATGAGTAAAATATTTATAAAATTTTTAATTCACTTAATTTTGTATAATGATCAGATGTTTATAATAATAAATATGCATTTTTACATAAATTAACTTAAGTCCCGTCATTTTTTACTGGGGTGTTCATTCATTTATTTAATAAGTCTGTTCTGAAAAAATCGAAATGCACTTCTACACCATCTTTAGTTCTTTAGTAAATCTTTAAAGTGTTTGTATTAGTAAATTAATGTTGAGTGATGGTTTGATAAAAGTTGCCGTTTTTCATTTTAACAGTAATAACTATATAATTAAGATTATGTACCAAAGATAGACAAGGTGATTCAATTTCGCCCCTTCGTTTGATTCTGCTTAGATTTCCACCTTAACTGCCCATAATCCCCCTCAAAAAGCGTGCATAGTTCCGAACAGGGGTGTTCAGTGGACACGTGACTTCGCTCTCAAGTGCATTAGGAGCTGCATCTGGCGTGCATATGTTCCAAATGCACTGGTGAAAGGACCTATTGCGTTCCGGTGATCGATATGCAATGCCTACGAGATATCTGCAAGATAAGCCTGAATTTCATCGAATTTCATTACAACGCTGGCCCATTCCGAAAATGTACATATAGGATATTTTAAGGTACACGATTACTCTTTATGAAAATATTACTCCGTCAATTTATTGAAATACCCAAAATATTTCTTTTTTCTCTAAGCTCTTCTGAGTTATAATGATGTACCATGCAATTCGTCCTTCGGCGTGTAGCATGGAGTGCATGAACCATGACTTCACTAATCGATTACTTTTGCATATCTTTCAGCATCTATTTCTCGCGGAATCAGAACGACCTATTTTACAGGGAGGATACATCATATCGTCTACATATTCTAAGAATGTACTATCTTTGAATTGATGAAGGCTTCATTTAAAACTTCTGTCTTAAAGAGATTCCCATCCTGGGTCCGTGGTCACCATGCTCAGCTCATCCCGCGGAATGGTATTTCTCCGAAATAATACGTAGATATATGTAATTCATTTCAGAATCACTCTTACAGAGTATATTTACATTGTTTCTATATTTTTAGAGAAAAAATCACATAATTACTTTCAAGCAATTTATATTGCAAACTTCTCCATAAAGGAAAATAAAGTATGGAATCTAAAAAATAACTAATAATTCATTCTTTTTACTATTTCTTAATTTAAAGTGAAACAATCAAATGTGTCAATAATGTTGTAAGCTTTGAAAGTTGTGCAAGGTCTGGTTCTCGAGGCACATACATAATTTTTATAATGAGCTATTTTCTAGTCGTGCTACATTTTTGTGGGCCTTTTACACTCAAAGCTTCAGAGAGGAGAGCAATCGCAAACTACCTCATACCTCATCTTTCCACGTAAGTCACATTCCCTCTTCATAGCTAATGGTAGAGAAATTGAGTTCGAAGTCTGCCAGAGTATCCCCTTTAGGGTGCGAAATAAACAACGAAGTTTGCTTCAATTTACTCTGAGGAGTTCATATGATAGAAAAAATTGAAATTATTTAATTGTAACATTATCACAAACTGGGTCAGATGGTAGTAACTTTAGTACGGCTTTTTTTGGGAAAATTATACTTGCATCTATTGAAGTTGTCCTCAAATTATTTTCGATTAAAAGTGAGTTGTGGGTAACGATTCAGCAAATGAGAATATGCAATGAGAGCATCAAAATGTCCTTTTGATTCATGAGACAATCTGAAATGTGATTCATAGAGACACTAAATCCCTATGATTCAATGAGACACATAAATCGCTAATTACTGTCAGCTTGGATTCACGCGAATCACAAAATTGTATATTCCGTAGTTTCCAACGTTGCGTCTACTTCAGAGTTACATTCGCAAAGGTTTATCTGCATATTTCTCTTATTTCACGCTCATTGTCGGATCGGCCGAAGTACCAGGGGCTCGCATAATACCGATTACGTCTTCCGCTAAAGCACTTCTTTAGTATGGTGCCGTTCCACGAAGTAGAGCTTGGACATATTAGTACTTACTTTCTCTAAATTTACCAAGCAATTGCAGCCTAGCTTCAAATCTCCTTTCTTTCACGCATTCCCAACCTGCGTCTGAAAGCATTTTGGTACGCTTGCTTTTCTGCCAGAGCACTTCTTAATAAATCGTATCGCCATTTGCACCACTTTCGGGAGTTCCTGTGCACTCGTTTGAATACGATATATTCGCCGCATATTCCGGATGGGGCCTAACATTTTCACTGCGGCTCCCTACAATACGCTTTATAAATTAACTAAAAAGTTGATTTACGGCAGAATTCTTGAATATGTGCGCTCCAGTTTAAGTTATTTGCAAGTATGATTTCAAGATATTAAACCGATTCGATTATATTAATATTCATTCCGCCAATTTAGTATGGTTACTTCTGACGCAATTTTTTACTTTCGAAGAAATGAACTACAAAGCAGTTACTTACATTAAGACTTCGAAACATTCTTTATACGCTAAGGAAAGTTAATTAGGGAGAGATCAAGATTATTTTCCCCGCTAGATGGAGATTTTACTGTTTGGCTTAATGAGTTTTTCTGAAGCATATTTAGTAACGTATTACATGAGTCGGTATCCCGGGCCCTTTTCATTATACAAATATTTTCCCAGTTTGGGCTCCCAGATAGCCAAGTGGGCATCGCGTTCGCTTTAGGTGTGAGCGGTCCCGGTTTCGATTCCCGGTGGGAGTACATGTGTGCAATATGAATCACCTTTAGAAGTACTGTTAAAAATACCACTACTACTATTTTCCCATTCGATATCCGGGAGATTGAAATCGCCCCTGGTGATCGTTACATTTTGATTATTCTCACCAGTATGAAAATTGACTCCATCACTAATATCTCGCCGTACTTGTCGTGGGGAGTTTAGAGGTCGGCAAAACGCGCATACATTGCTGTTTGCCTTATTTGTTTGGCTTATCGTACTCCAGACTCTTTCTATATCGCTGCCCCTAGAGGCCTGCGCTTTACTCCGAAGAGAAGATTTAACCGCAATAAAGACTATACCTCCACTTTTTTTTACGATCTCGACAGTAAATTATAATATCCTTAGGAATTTTTCGTTGTCGCTTATATCCTCGTTTAATCAGCTTTATGTACTACCTATGATAGTAACGGTGTTATGTCTACGAATGAGATGCTCCCATCGGATAACTTTGTTTTTAACGCTACTGCAATTATTTTACTTTATTTTTCGCCTGCAGTTATAGATGGGTTTATTTGTATAGTTCGCTTATCTTTAATCATGCTCGTCCGCGGTTTCTCCGTCATTCACAAGGCTGAAAATTTCGTTCCCAAATTCCCACTGTCTGACCTACTCACTTTCCTAAAAAATACCTATAGTGCTCAAAAATCCTACGGAACCTTAGAACGGTTAGAGTCGGCCGAAGGTCAACGAAGTCGGCTCCCTACAGAACTCCCACATCCCCGCGTTTAGGCCCTCCGCCGAACGCGAGGGTCGCAGTAGTTCCATTGCTTCTAGAGCTCTGCTGGCGGAAAACCTGCCACCCGCTGCTTTTTACCTGAGACGCGGAAGTTTCCCTGTGTTGAAGCTTTGTAAAAGGGGGAAAACGAGTAAAAAGAGAGATAAAAATTATAACTAGGAAGGGGAACATGTATTTGTGAATAGAAAAACAAATCCCAAATCCAAGATGTGTGAGATAGTATATGTAACGACTAAACAGAGTGGGAAGGGAGTCATGGAAAGAGCTTACAAATCTTTGCTTTGGCCGGTTGCTGAATATGCGACGAGTGTATGGGACCCGCATGAAACGGGGCTTACGAATGCATGCAAAGGAAGGCGGCTTCATACGTAATTGGAAAGCATAAGAAGGATGAGTGTCAGAGAAATGTTAGATCAGCTAGGATAGTAGTCGTTAACTTCGAGGAAGACTTTTGGGTTAACGGGCGTATTTAACGCGCGGAACTGTAAAGATGGCCTGGACGATCTACGAGTGAGCCTTCATGCTCCTAATTATATTGGACGTGATGATCACCAATTAAAAATAATAGAAGGTGTTACAAAGGAGGAGACACAACAAAAGGTTAATCCGGAAAAATTAAGGGTGATTGATGAAAAGAAAGTGTAGAACAAAGAAAATAAATAGATGAAAACAAAGAAAATATAGCCTCTCTCTACTCAGCTTTTCTCCATCAGTAAACTGCTGCACAGGTAGTCGGGGCAGTGGGGAAAATTTGGCCGGCTCTCTGTCGGTGTTTGGCCGATGGTCAGACACTCAAGGAGTCGCCAATGGCGTTCAGGAGAACACGTCCTCTTACCTCGGAAAGTAGGTTAAGACTGGTTATGGATGTAATAAATAAATATGATGAACGCCATTAATTATTCGATTATTTAAATGAATATTTTCCGAAGGAAGTAAACTATTCCTTTCTTCCAGACTATCAATCGAACGAAAAAGTAACGCTTGGTAATAAGGTCTCCGTAATCTACTTTCAATTAGATACTTAAACTTAACTGTTTAATATGATTATTAAAGGTTTCATGAAAGTATGACAGAGGAAACAATATCGTAAAATCTGTTGAAAGATCGCAAATACTGTAAATTACTTCAAACAGGTCTTTGACTAAAAATCTACACTTATCCAATGCCTCGGCCGTAATCTCGATGGATCGTGAGATCACAATCGTCAATATAAGTAAGATTATTAAGAAAAAATCTATTTTATTCGTGTTTCAAGTAGTGCTTATGCATTACAAGAGCTATATCAAATCAGGCCATAAAACAGTAGTTCGTACGTAAAAAATTCTGAACCCTCTTTCACTAAAATAATCCGTTTCCCCACTTCGCTAATGAATTGTCACAGGCAAAAGCATTAACTGAATTAATAAATTTTGATTTCCATTGAGATTATGGCGTAGGGACGGATAAAATGGGAATGTGGTTTGTGATTATTCGCAATTGGAAAAATAACTACAACGGTGACGTTGAGGAGACCGGAAAAAAATATTTTCAACGAATGCGTTTAAATACAAAACTATGGTCACCGCTGTATAAAATACATTAAAGGATTATAAATGTAAGCGGTTTTACAAAAAAATTTGGTAGAGAATCATCAGCCACGATCCCCACAATTTATGCCAGAAAGATCATTGGCTAAACATTTTGCCTTTTTCTATTTATCTGAATTGTGCATCCTAATTTCATGACCAGGAGTTCGATGTACGTTCTTTTAATTTCTCTTGTTTTCGATATCCCATCGTTAATAATCCAGTTAATGAAGAATCTTTTTAAGCAAATATGCAAATATAAAAATTTGCGCGAAGGTAGAGTCCCAGTAGATTGGAAGTCAGCGAATGTTACGCCCGTTTATAAAAGTGGATTGAGGGAGAACCCAGGAAATTATAGGCCTATCTCATTAACTTCACTCTCCGGAAAAGTAATGGAGCACGTCGTTGTTAGCTCACTTATGAAGTTCTTAGATAGCAATCGTTTCCTCAGTAAGAACCAACACGGATTTAGAAAGAACCGATCATGCGAAACCCAACTAGCTCTATTCGTCCACGATATCTTAAAGTCTGCCGAAAGTAAAAAACAAGTGGACGCTATTTTCCTTGACTTCAAGAAAGCTTTCGACAGGGTCCCCCACTACAAATTAATTTACAAACTAAAATTAGCAGGTATCAACAAGGAAATAATTGAATGGATAAAGAATTTTCTACACGAGAGAGAACAGCAAGTGGTACTTGATGGCGTTAGTTCGAATAAAGTCAGAGTCACTTCAGGCGTACCCCAAGGCAGCGTAATCGGACCTTTACTCTTCCTCATTTATATCAATGACCTAAGCGACAAGATCGATAGCAATGTGAGGATATTTGCGGATGATTCGGTAATATATAGAGAAATATCAAGTGACGAAGATAGTGCTTCACTCTCAAACGACTTAGCTCATATACAAATGTGGTGCGAAAAATGGCAGCTAGATCTTAATGTAGATAAATGCTCTGTAGTAAATTTCTTCGAAAGGAAACAATTGAGTCAGAACCGCCCGTACAAAATTAGTGGAACGAATTTAAATGTAGTCGACTCAGTAGAATATCTTGGAATCACCCTAACCAATAACTTAAACTGGAGCACACACATTCGAAAAATATGCGGTAAAGCAACTAAAAAGCTCGGTTTTATAAAGCGTATTGTAGGTAGATGCGATGAAAAGGTTAGAGAGCGATGCTATTTTACGTTAGTTAGGCCCCATCTGGAATATGCGGCGAGTATATGGGACCCAGCGGATGAAACGAACTCTCGCGAACTCGAGAAAGTGCAGCGTAAGGCGATACGTTTTGTTAAAAAGTGCTACGATAGAGAAGCAAGTGTAACGCAAATGCTCACAGACGCAGGTTGGGAATCCTTGAAAGAAAGGAGATTAGAAGCTAGGCTGCGATTGTTAGATAAATTCAGAGGAAATACATTTTCGGATGACGTAATTGATATTATGCGACCCCCCTGCTACTTTGCCCGATCCGACAGTGAGCGTAAAATAAGAGAAATAGACGCGAGGACAAGTCGTTTTAGAGACTCTTTTTTTCCGCGAACGATGCGCGATAATAATAAATTAAAGAAATAATTCTACTCTTGGTGTTTACACCCCCTGCCACACGCCGGAAGGCGGCTTGCAGGGTACTTATGTAGATGTAGATGTAGAAATAAGAAATTGTTATTGTCGGTCCCTTCCCATATTTTTTTCTTGTGAACAATTCGATGGAACGATCCCTATATTTCACGAGAGAAATACAGAAAGAGACAGACTCATCCAATGACGAATTCGTCTAAAGAAGCACTTTGTATATTTTGAATTGGAGTAGTATTATTCTTCTTTTTACGCTGTCAACCCTGAGGTTGACAGCAGCAGCTGGCCATCCCGATCTTCGTTCTGCTTTCCCTCATAACTCTTTACAGGAGGTGCAACCCATATCGCTCGTGATTTCATTTATGTACGACGGTCTTGGTCTTCTCAACTGTTTATTCCTTCAACGATTTCCTCCGATATTGTTCGAATTATATTATTTCTACGTAATATGTGAACAATTAATTTGTTTCGTCTTGTTTGAATCTATAATGTCCCGGTCTCTTTTTCTCTTCTAAACACTTCTTCATTTGTTACTCTCTCAACTGCTCTTCTTCTTCCAATCTTCTCTTTCCTTGAATACCAGCAGTCCACGTCTCACATCCATATAAAATATCACTCCACAGATATGCTTTCATTTGTCTATCTTTCTTGTGTCTCAATCAATGCTTCTATTGGTAAGGACGTTTTACTTTGAGTTAAAGGCTATCTTGGCTCGTTGAGTCCTACTTATTATTTCCTTTTTTAATCTTTTGTAATTCTGCTTCCCAAATAAGTAAATTCTTGGATCTTTTCCAGTTGCTCTGTTCCCATAAGGATATTTATGCTTTGTTCCTAAGTTTGATCCATGCTGCATATCATTACTTAGGTTTTCGCACTATATATTTGCATATTGTACATCTCCCTGAGAATTCGGTCCATTTCATTTCCAATGTCTTCTAAGTCCTCCACAGTGTCTGCGATTTCAGCAATGTCGTAATCATATGTTATCGTGAGTGCTATTGTATGGCCCATAAAAGGCCGAGATACGACCCGCGGGCCACACGCGGCCGTTCACTCTGCGGACAATAATAGGTTTGGGAAATACAAAATTGGTAATTATTTAAAAAAAGAAGAATACAAAGTGATAATGAGAATAGGATTTTGAAGAGACGCTTTATCAACCTCTCATTTCACTTCAAATTCACTTGCAAAGAGGTTTTTATTGAAATAATGTATCACGGTAAATTTCCATTTTTATTTACATGCTTAAATAAAAATTATTTCTCAATTAGGAAAATGGCAGCATTTTTCATCTGCGGCCCGCGATTATTTATCATCCCTTCCTTTCTGATCAGTCATTTAACCATGCTCCATGTTGTATTTAGTAATTAAACGACTCCTAAAACCAACCGCTTGAAGTGTAACTTCATTTTGTTACAAGAAATCGATTAGAGAAAAGCTTACATTATGCGCTTCTCCTGTGCCATAGTTGTACGAAAACTTCCCATAATTTAACAATTTAAAGCAAGTTTTTCATCACTATTCGTGATAATTTATTAGTAACAGATATGACAATTCCTTCAAATCACGCCAAATTTGAATTATCTGACCGCAACCAATTAACAATGTGTAAGTCTCCATTCATTATCGTTTTCCGCATTTCCGACTTATTAAAAATGCCGCTGTCTCCTTCTTTCCCATATAAACCAACATCTACCGCTAAGAGTATACAGTTCGCATCAACTTATATCAAAAGCATCATAGAAAAGTAGCCTTTGTAATTTCAAAAAAAAAACTACTTTTTCCAGGACACCGTAACCTTATGTGTTTTCCATCGATAGCAGTACAACAGTCGGGGACTTATGTAGAACTCTTCTGCGCTTTTTCGGAAAGATTCTCGGGAGGGAGGGGTCGATAATATAGGTACCAAACACTTGCACATGGCTTCTAATGTCTCACGGACGATAACATATAGCTTCGTGATATCCGAAAACCACACTTAAGGGACATGAAACTTTCCCCTGTAGCAAGGAACCTGTAACACCAATAATAGCTGTAATCAATGCATGAATCATAAATAATAAGGACTATAGTAATTACACCCCGAAAACATATTCATTTCTCTTCTAGGTAATCGATGTAAGAAGAGATGGAAGGACATAAGAGACAATTATTTGAAAATACTTCGAAAAGTTGCCAACAGGCTCTGCTGCACCACGTTCATCCGAAACATTGGCGTTATTCGATCGATTCTCTTTTCTGAATGACATCGGAAGGGAGCGATCCTCGTTCTGCAGAGTTTTTTAGCAGGATATAACAAACGAATCACCTGATGAGGATCGGCAAAGCTACGAAACAGAGAGAACGGAACATCGAGAAAAAACCTCACAGACTACTCTTTCCTTACCATCCTCTAGTGACACACCCTCTGCCACCTCTTCGTTTGATGCTCCCAGATCAAGGAGAATCACTCTGGGATGCAATTAATAAAAGGGGCCAACAGCGGTTAGACTTGTTGCAGCAATTAACAGAGAGCAAAGGGGCTCCCGATAGCCAAGTGGGCAACGCGTTCGACTTCAGTGAAAGCGATCCCGGGTTCGATTCCAGGTGGGGGCCTACGTGCGAAATGATCTCAGCCATCGAAGCACTTTTAACAATACTACTACTATTAACAGAGAGCTAACAGTTTGAAGATGATGTCTATCTCTTCATGAGGAACATTGCAGCGTCCGTCAAGAAATTACCACCTCACCTCATTAATAAAACTAAAATGGACATTTTAAGCTATGTTCCCGCCCTTTCAGATTGTTCTTTATAACCAAATTTCATACCAGCAGCAACTACAATGCGCCTATCCAGCTCTTCTTCCCTTTCACCCCCTCTCGGAACAACATCACAACTATTGGAGAATTTGTCAGTCGGAACTAAGGAGTGTACTCTGACGCTATTACGAAACGTTAAACCATGATTGAAAGACCGGAGAATGTAAAAATAATTAACATGTTGTACAAGCAAACTCATTTGCCTACCAATCTACTTTCTTCCCTAGATTTTATCCTATTTTCTAGACACGCAAATCACTCATTTTTAATAATCATCACATGACATTGAACACTACATATTTTTTGATATGCCTACTTACCGTACTGCCATTTTCTCTTCGGTTTCGATCGGAGTTCACACGGCATTGGTGTTAAAGAAGTTTCTGAACCACTCTTCATCATTCCGCAAGTGATCAGATATTAAGTTAATTTAAAATCCTTCATCTTTCCGAGGTTGCCGTTAGGGCGTAATCTTGTTAACAATTCCATAATGTCCTCATTCTCTTCTTCCTCCTCCGACAAGAAAGCTAGAATGGTATTAGAACCCATCTTGGGAACTCGCGTGTGTGCATTCCTTACAAATAGACAAACTAAGCGCAGCCGGAACTTTGGTCCGCGGAGATTTAGTCCGCTACGTTTTGGTCCGCTACGATTTGGTCCCACGACAATTTGGTCCCGCTACGATTTGGTCCGCGACGATTTGGTCCGCGGCGGCTGGGTGTTACGATGATTTAGTAACGACACGCGATAATTTTTTTGTTGGGCAAGGCTGAGATTTCTCATAATTAATTGTTATTGT